>OX596262.1:50520-99576 GCA_951394255.1 Polyploca ridens
TATGCGGATTTAAGGAAATCTGCACATACATAACATAGACTCCTCAATACTCCTCATGTCTATTGAAGGGGTTCTTTTTTCTTCAGTTATAGTTATTTGAGGGTTGGTCTCAGTATAAATTGAGCAAACAACAGTTATGGTAAAAATGCTTGTACTTGACCCTAAAAAATGGAGTCGTTATCCGCGAGATTAATAAACGCACATTCATGAATAATTGGGACACTCGACGAAGTGCAATAAATGAAGTGTTTCAATTAATACTGCGGCCATTAATTAAGATCATTTGTTGGAGCGTCGTGTGTGAACAAAATAACAACAGCATAAATAGCGTAGTGTCCTCAGTCTACAGCGACCGACACACGGACATTGTGTCATGTTGACAAGCTCTGACAATTAGCTGTTCAGTTCAATGCCACGCCACCGCAACTACATAAATAATTGACGATTTACATGAATGAGCAAAGAATGCAAAAGCAGTGTCGAGCAAGCTCGGATATGCCTCTACATTGAAAATTCCCACGGCAAAACGTTTAGTATTGTTTTTATAAAAACAGGCTAAACTCATACAAGTACAGAAAAGAACTATTCTCTAACCGCAGAAGCATAAACTAACTGACCACACTTAAGTAGACCGATGTCTTTATTATCATGCATTACCACTTTGGGCATGCAGAGAAAATTTAAATCCATCAAAGTTTCGAGTAGACATCACCTATATATAAGTAATCGAAGGTTCAGTTCGTGTTATGAATCGATCCGTACAAAAAGCCGAACGAGTAGATATTGTCGGAGGAGTGAGGACGGACGACGCGACGCGGACGCGGACGGCTGCGGCCGAGCCGAGCGGGAGCGGGTTATGTCAGACGGAACCAGTCCGCTGTTATGTCAGCGAGGGGCGCGGGGCGGGGAGCAGGCACCTGCACGCCGCGAGGGCGTCGACCTCGCGCCCCGCGCCCCCGCGCCCCCGCACCCCAGGAGGGACCATCCTCCGAGTGACCGCTGTCCTGCGCCCGCGCACGACCCTCGACATCTGATAGACTAGCGACTACGGCTCTGAGCTACCCCGTGCTGTGACCTCACAATCGCGTCAAGTGTATCAACGAGACACAATAATTAAATACACATATGAATAATTATTTACTTATTTAAATTGGCATACGAACAATAATGCATTATAATTATTATTATGCTAAATTAATAAAAATTAATATAACCAGAACTAGATTCTAAAGAAACGGTTTCAATGAGCAGCTTAAATTAATCTTATTATACAGTGTAAGAGGAGGTACACACACAATAAATCTATACTCCAATTTCTTATTAATTTGATTGTATTGACGATGAGCCACCGCCGCGCGGCCATCGCGCGTCGAGGCGTGATTGATACAAAATAAAATTAACGGTCATCCAATTCAAAAGCAACCCTTTTTCTGGTTCGAATGTCGAATGCACCTCCAAAGGAACACTTTAATTAAATGGATTTTGTGCGCTATAATTTAATAAATTAAATTTGGAATAGCGGAGCATGATTCGGCACAAACCGTAGCGGGGTCGTATCGTGTCGTGACCGTGTCGTGATGCCGATGATCCGCTCGTAAACGGCTCAAATTTAATTTGTTCCCGGGTTGTGGGAGCGAGCCGCAGCCGCAACGCATCGCAACAAAACGCGACGCAACGCAACGTGGCATATAATCGAATTTATTAGTGGTGAGCGAGCGTGTCGACCGCCATTGTGCGCCGCTCCAAACTAAATTAGATCCCGACGAGGAGCCACTCGATTCTACAAAAACAGACTCCATTGTGAGCGGTAATGACGTATGAATAGACACATTCTTTGGCGTGTTGTTAGTTTTTATGAAAAGCAGCCTCCGTCCCTTTTAAAATAATCAGAATACGATAGCACGAACTATGATCTGGTCGAATGTTTATCGCGTGTGAGGCGAACCTGTTGTGAAATAAAAGCATTACGAGTGCTCAGCTATCGACGAGTCGGTGTACGCTCCTCGCATTCCGCTCGTGTCCGCTGGGTTTATAATTTATTTAATGATGGCAAAATAAAACACTGTTGAGTTTAAAAAAGCTCATGTATGATAACAAAATTCTCATTAAGGTTAGAATATAACAATAAATTGACGGGGCGTGCTACGGGGCGCAGCGGGCGGCCATGACGGCGCGTTGCAATTTACCCGCGCCTGCCCGCGCCGCACCTTCCGCACCTCCCGCAAGCGATGGAACAAAAATAGACGACTCCGAGCTCCAGCCAGCACTCTGACCCTGCAGCTTCGAGCAGGCGGCCTGGCCGGGGGGGGGGAGGGGAGGAGCAATCATGACGCAAGCGGATCGCGGCCAAATTAGCACGATCGTAACGAATTACTAGAGAGGATTAGGTACCTGTATCAAGGTTTATAGAGCTAATAGTAAAAACTACAGATTAAATTTCATTTGTAATAATCGGCAACACATATATGTACAACAAACGGCGGACTCTTGTATAACTTCGAACACATTCTGAGAAGTTCTGATGATTTTCGACAACAAACAAAACAAAACACGCTCACAACAGATCGATGTGAACCGATTCTGGTGACAATATAACCGTTCCGTTTATTTTTGTAAAGTTTAGTCGAACAAGCCGAGAACAGCGTGTAGGGGAGCCGAGCGGAACGGGCCTTGACGTCACGCCCACCGGCGAAGCCTTCATCTAATAAGAGAGCAGTGCTTGTGACGAATCATATGGAATCGAACCGAGAACCGACTGTGTCGAGTTCACCCGCTGAGTGACCTCGACCAGTGGCTCGGTTCATTTTATTGTAGGTACGAATTAGATACGGTTAAATAAGAATTAAGATTCCTGTAATAAAATAAAAGTTTAAGATATCAATTCGGCTTTCGAGGAGATTTCGAAAGGAGAATGACCGTTTTCTAAGGGGCCCACTTCGATTTTTTTTGTGTCACAATGATTTATTTTTTATTTTGTAGATAAAATACTATATTTTCATAATCAGTAAACAGTTTTAATTTTCTGACCCGGGTTTACGAGTATTTTTCTTTTTTCTGATGCAGAATTTAAGGTTATTAAATGCAAAAAAAATGGTTATTTACATACTTTGTTTTAGTATTTCAATAGTTTAGAAGTAGTAAGTCAGTAATGCCACTAAAAAAATCCATTTGTGTTTATTTTAATGTTTTGCGAAAGATTAAACATAGGTATGCTAGACTTTTTGGCGGGAACTTGCAAAGTCACGTAGCGTTTTCGTTTTATTTCCATAAATTCCTGTATTTTGAGGTTTATTGCATATTATCAGTGGAGTTTTATCCAATATAGATAAATATATGTGCACTAGTGAAGTGAAACGAATTATGCATATTGTGAGTTTTCAAGTTGTCTCAAAAGCTCCGTTAGAAGTATTAGTACAATGACAACTATTTTACTAAAATATGTCTGTTATGGACGGTGACTGATAGTGCGGACTATATGAAAATGTTTTATTTTGTAACTAGAACTAGAATATAACCTGACACTAGCAAAAATAAGTCCTCATAAATAAGATTTCGTTGCCAAACTTACCTATTAAAAATATAACTCGACACTGGCAAAAATAAGTCCTCATAAAAAGATTTGGTTGTCAAACTTACCTATTTATAATATAACTCGACACTGGCAAAAATAAGTCCTCATAAAAAAGATTTAGTTGCCAAACTTACCTATTTATAATATAACTCGACACTGGCAAAAATAAGTCCCCGTAAAAAGGATTTGGTTGCCAAACTTAAAACCACAGAACAGATAAATAAGGTCTTAAAACTAAGAAGATTTTATTTTTCATAAAATAAATTAATACTTTTAAAAAATTATTTTATGTTACTTGTTACTATTATTTTAATCATAACATACTATTGGGAAAATAATCATTGTCATCAAACACAATTATTATTTAATGTCAATAAAAATAAAATGTGTAGGTATTTGGCATTTCTGCTGCATTAACCGACGAATATATCTAATATCACTCTCGTAATCTCGTTTCATCATTACTAGCGTTATTCAACAGAAAAAGACTATATATGTAGCTCGTTTTTAACTACGATAAACCTAATTTAATACCTGGCAACATTTGATATTAATAAAACTGTGATCCGTATTGCGTACGGTTTCAGATATCTGTGGTGCGGAAGTGTAAAGGAATTCAAGCGAATATATTATTAATTCTGTTTTTAATCCTCGGGTTAGAAAAATATCAATATTTTGTGAGTGAACATAATAAAATAAGACTTGATTTTTGAATCATATTTGATTAAGACACTCGATGACACAATAGTGGGCCCAAATCTGGTCAATCTCCTTTAATGCCAGCCTAAAATGTTTAAATGATTACAGCAGTTGGTATCCTCCCTGTATATTCTTGGGAAGGTGTATATGTTATCTGTTGGAAATTACTGCTTCCTGCTAGTATCTTCTTACGACATCCAAGTAAATGCACTGCCTCCAAATTTGAAAATCATTAGTGAATATTAGTGATACTCAATATACAGAATGATTTGTTTTTTTTTGTTTTTCTGGACATATGGTCTCCAATTGTGGGGAGTAGCCAGTACAAGTAACATCACCTTCAAAGAGTGCAAACAGTATCTTGAGAGCCATTGTCAATGCGCCATGGTTTACTAAGAACGAAGATGTTCATGAATATCTGAACATGCCGACAGTTGCAACAGCGATATAGCACTAACCCAAACCCACTCGTTGTTGAGCTGCTGAATAAAACAAATATGGTCCAAAGGCTAAGAAGAGACCAAGTTATTTAAGCTTGAATTGTTGGCATTAGCCACCGTTCTCAACGCGTCAAAAATCACACAACGCATTTGCAAAGTCTGGCGAATGATTGCGAATCATATTCAGAAAAAAAAACGTTTATTTCCTTCATAATTCAACTCATAGTTCCTTTCAGCTTTTTTCTCTAAGACCTGTAGTTTAGAATTTACCAATAATGGCTGGAAAAAAAATTACCTGTATAATTACATACTATCACCACTTGTACCGTGCTAGAGCCGTTATGAGCAGTGATACCGATACCACATTATAATATTGATACGAGCGATTGCCCACTCGGTCGCGGTGGATCGCGCGCGTTTTTACTTTGTTTTTTATGGTTGGCTAATTAGCGCGAGCGATCCCGTGTCGATTATCCGGCCGATTTGGCGCGTCTCCGGCCGGCACACGTCTCCGCCACGCTCATGTGCGCACGCGTGTTTTTATCATCATTTGTTTACGGCACAAATAGCGCTGCATTCCGGCCGCACTGCGCCGCCCGCGCACGCGACCAACCTCGCTGTTTTTACAACACTATTGACCGTGTAAAATATCTCATTACAATATAAATGCATTCTCCATATGCGACCGAAACAATTTTGTTATTGCAGATTACAAAAAGTTCTCTAAAACTTTGTTGCTATCTTTTATGCTAATAAATTACAGATTTATGTTAACTAATGCGGTTGTAATTATATTTACAGTAGATACCTAATCGAACTCCCAGAATCGGTTTGTATTTACGCGGTTTCAACATCGCGGAATTGCAATAATCATAGCGTAATCCAATTACCTACTAATTTCGTTCTTATTAGACTGGTACAAGATAATTTGTAGTTTGACATTAAAGATGCAATTTCACTGAACATCATCCGCCTGCTCTACTCCCTTGCAATCGCTTGCAAATTCCCAAGCAATTTCATTAAACATAGCGTGTGAGAAATGTAAAGTTCAATCTTTAAATTGAATCTCAATCTTGTTCCATTTCAACTGTAAAAGTAAATGATACATATTCTGATTGCTTTTCTAGGTTCTTTCTTAAAAATATCTTTAAAAATGTGCTTTCTCCTATAATGCTATCTCCTGTTCTCAAAATATTGTTTTCCAGCTCCACCGGTACTCGGTAACAACTAAACACCAGCCAATATTCCTGCTAGTTTTCGTCACTTAATTATTCTGATAATCATTTACCACTACTTGCAGTTAGTAACATATAGGCCACGCTATCTTGTCTCATCTGAACTGCGTAAACGAGGGACACTATAATTATCGGAGTGCCATATCGTGCAGAATGCCAGTGGCCGCCCCGCACTGGGCTGGTGGGGGGCGTTTGTATTGATATTCTACGGTGCGGTACAGATAAGATGGTATCGGTTTCCGATGTCACAACGCCGGCCGATCAGCGCCGAGCGGCCCCGAGCGGCCCCGAGCACTCGGCGTGCTGAAAACCGCGGTCTAATGGCCGCCTATTGATCTATAGTGTAGAGATACGGATCGCGCTCCGCAAGCATCCGCAACGGAACGCACCGCACACCGCACTGCACCGCTAAATGTACATGCAAACTAGTTTTTTTTATTACTTATTCTGGTCGTTTTAATTAGTAGAGAAAGGAAGATTGTGTAAATTAGAACTAATTTAGGAACCAGAAAAGTTCACTAAATGTTGGAACTAAATATTCTAAACTTAAAAAAGTCAGACAAACAAAAAGGATTTTTTTTAACGTTATTGGCCTCATAATAAAAACAATCAAAAATATTTTATTCAAAAAGACCTAAATGGTCTGATTTGGTTCGGAAGGTTGTATTTGCTGAGAAGAGCCGGCATTGCACTTAGTTATTGCTCAATTGAAAACAAACTTAGATTCAAAGCAAAAATTAACGCGTTAAAAATGTATATTAATGATTGTTTGAGCTGTAAGTTTTCCTAAAATAATAAAATAAAATAAAAAGCTTATATGCAAGATACATGCATTGTGCCTTCGAACTCAAGAAATCTACAACACACTTTTCCCTTTAGCTATATTTAGCACTGGTAATAGTCAAACTTATCGATACCATCAGTTTGTAACACTGTTGGATAAGCCGTTGTAATAAATCGTAGCTTGAATGCTTTAACACAGCTAAATGTGACAAGTAGCTATATAAAGTGACGACCAAATCCAGCGCTGTATTGTAGCGCACCATATCGGCGCTCACTGCTGGCTCGGTGGCTGCGGCCGCTGCACCCCGCGCCGCGCCGGGACTATATTATCCGATGGCACGTCTCAGCGGAGTGGCCGCTAAGCGACTTCCTAATTGTCTGCTTTAAAGGCAAGGCTTTATTGATTTTGAAGCTGATGTTTTGGAACGATAAAGATAATAGACACAGTATGAGAACTGGGCTTAAGATCATTCCATGGCCTTATGTGTGGGTTACAAGCCAATGTTATTCGTTATTCCTAACCAAGATCTAGTCTGTCCGTTATGAGTGGATATGGAAAGTAATGGCCTCTCCTATTTATTATGTTATTTTCGTATGTCTGGAGGCAAATGACTCTCAAGTGCAACTGCTAGCTAAGTAGGCAAGTACAAAATACCCTTCGACAATCATCTGGTAATTAATTATAATTTTCTAGTGTCCGACTCGCGTTTCCAAGGCGTCTATTATTTTTCTGGTATAAAATAATAGACAATTAATTCAGAGTTTATTGCGTGCATTCATCCAAATCCATTCAGTAGTTTTTGCCTGAAAAAGTACATCAACATACATCTATTCTCAAAACCTTTCGCGTTTAAAATATTCGTAGAATATCATGCATAATAAGTCACGATAGTCAGTGTCTATTAAAAATATGTGTGAACAGTATGTACCTATGCGTACGGTAGGTACCCAGTGATCTAAATAATGACAAAGTGCACAATGCGGGGCGTGGTGGTGTGGTGAGACGGCGCGGCGCCGCGTGACGTCACGCGTGGACAGGTGTCGCGTGACGCGTGACGACACGCTCCCGTGCTAATAGAGGAATATAATATTCAAAGAATTTAAAACGTCCAGAAGGATAGTCGCGTCTATGGGAACACGAAATAAACAAGCCATAATTGACACATTTAAAAGTAATAAGTTTAGGTAATTCAAAGTGACGAAATCGCAATACTTACACATGGAAGGTTAGTTTTTTAGTTTTTCCTTGGTTTTTATAAGTGTTGTGACAGTATTTCAATATGCTAGTTGTCATTTTTTATTTAATCTACTTCAGCGAGTATGACGCGATGACAGCCGTGCGCAATACGAACTGAGAGCGATTTGCTCAGGAGCCCCTCAAGCGGAGTGATGTTAAATGTCATGCTTTAGTAAGGCTGACTATCCATCTGGGTAGAGGCACGATGTCCTATGAAAATCTTTAATAATATTATACTCTGTACTAATAGTGCGGGACGGGACTATTATCGTGTCTATTTGGTAAGGTCAAATTGTTTAATTGGTTAATTAGGGCATCGATTTAGTGTGTTCATTTATTCTATTTCATTAATTAATTTTTACTGATTTATATACGTGTATTTTGAAAGGTTTCCGTAGTCGCAATAGGTGGTTAATTTAATAGCACGGGTGTATTGTAGGTATAGCTGCGCATGCGCGCGGGCATCGGCCGTCGAACGAAAATTTGACACGGACAATCCGCAGGTTTTTTGCCTCCCTTTAATTAGTTGTCGTTTCTCACGAGCCCCAGCCTTTATAATAAGATCGCGGTCGGGATTCTGTTTTAGGTATTTTAATGAGCTGGTTACTGCCTCTCCCCTCCCCACCCCCCCTCGGCCGCGTCAGCCGCAGGATTTATGTGCGCGGGTGCAGATTCGGCAAAAAGGCGCCAACGGTCGTCGAGAACCGGCCCCGAGGCAGGATCGCCTCTACACTACAGGCTACAGGCCGCATACATCGACGCGGAGACAAACTCAACGATAATTAGTTGCAACTAATTATCGTGTACAGTACAGCTGTTGCCAGAAATAAGTAATTAGGTTCAACACACTTGTATTAAAATATCATTTTAAAGTCACAATTAAATTAATTTGGAAAAGTACGATATAATAACATTTAGTTGCCATTATCACGGGATTATCCGCATTGTCGCCACTCAGACAGTGTGCGGTGACCGTTAAATACGCGAGTACCTCTCTTCAATAATAATTGGACTGTTTTACAAAAAACTTAAACCGACTTCAAAGTACACTAAGAAGTAATCAAATTCTGATCTAATGACAATGGGACCAAACGGGAAGTGTACCCTTTCAAATAAAAAAAGAATTTTCCAAATCGGTTAATAAATGACGGAGTTATGAGGTAACAAACATAAAAAAAAAATTATACATTCGAATTGAGAACCTCCTCCTTTTTTGAACTCGGTTAACAATTTAGAAACACTATATCTCTAATTTAGAACAAACATTTGGATTGAGCAAAAAATAAAGGCCACACAACAAAGATACGTAGATCCTTTGTGATGTACATGTGGGTGCCACGATACGACAAGCGATCGCACAACACGACACGACACCCACCACCCGACACCCGTGTGAACCGAGCTCCGACACCCGGCACTAATGCCAATAACTACCACTCGGAGGTTTCCTTTTATTGCTCCAGCGCGGTGGACACAATATGATTGTTTCCAATCATTTTGTGAGTTATTCCTGATTCTTCTAAACTAAGCTTGCTTTCCGACTTATTTATCCCTTTTTATGAGTAGACTCGTGATAATTTTATTAGTAAACTTGCTGACAATAATATCATACATCGCAATATCTTTGTAAAAATCTGCTACAGCGTTTCTCAGTTGGAAATTCAAATTGTTTTAACATAAAGATTAATATCGTAACAAAATAAAATGAGGTTTTCATATCCCATCATCACACTCAAATGCACACAAAATTATCATCGTTATTGAGATTTAATCAACGAATGAATTGCGAACGAATTGCAAACGGCTTCGATATCGCTCGGTATGGTCGCGGAACATCGGCTTTTTACGCGATAAAAGAAGATGCAGAAACACTTATAACAAAGCCGGCTTTTCACTATGGGATATAATATAATATATATTTTTTTATAATAATATAAATAAAAATAATATTATTTTGAAAATCATGTAATAAGCTAAAATATAGACGTTATACTCAACGGGAGTGCGAGGGAGTAAAGGGGTGGGGCAATGGCGGCTTGCGCCTAGCTCTAGTCAGTGCACGTGCCTAGTAACCATACTTTGCGGTAATTTTATTTCAAATTGAATAAGGTATTTCTCAAAGCATTTAGAGTATTTAATGGAATTAAGTGCATTTTTGGAAAATGTATTTTTTGTACTACTGCTCCTGGGTCGCTTGTCGCTGACCAAAAAAACACCCTGTATTACAACTTGAGATATAATATTTTATCGCTCATCATACAATGTGTCAAAAAAATATTTATAGTTTGGGATGCAATATACAAAAATGTATGACGAGCGATAAAATATTATATCTCAAGATGTAATTTATATCCCATAGTGAAAAGCCGGCTTTAGTGCGGCGCGGACGGGACGGAACCAGCAGTGGAGTGTTGTAGTTTATTGGGATTTGTTTTATCGTAAAGAATGCGAATAACAGAATGCAATCATCGGTCGCATGTGAGCGCGCTCGTAAACCGCGTCAAATAATCGCCACTGCTCGCGCCACATCGCCCCGTGGCTGGGAGACCACATCACACCACATTATACCACACACAACACGCCACTATACACTGACCACCGATACATTGCGTTTAATTTCATTCGTTCAACTTCAACTGACTCAATAAAAAATTATGTTTGCTTACATTCGTAGATCCGTAGTTTGTGCGAAGAAAAGACTTCAACGGGCGTCCGAGTTTAGGAAATTTTATAAGTTGAGTGTCCTGTGCTGGTAATTTTAATGCACTTTAGATAATGATTGAATTATAATTTAATGTAGGTACTATGATTCACGTGAACACGTAAACAAAATGGAATTTTAATTAAAAGCCATTTACGTGTATCGCTGGAATATAATCGGTATGTGAGTATGCTCGCATAACTCTTCGATATTTAATTAATTTTCAACAATAGCACCGGGCCGGGTATAAGAAGGGTTCGGGTCGATGTTATCTTGTCAGATTCCTTCCTTTTTGAGGGACAATAAAACTGTCGCGGCTCGGCTCGTCTCGGCCCCCTTCGGTATACTCCGGGGCTAATGAATTCCCAGCGTCACGTTGTCCACCGGTGGGCATGGGGCATACTTTACGATATCATCGCATATCTGGAGGCTCTAAATCTCGTAGCCGTTTGGTGGCACATTCTATTTCACAATGCGTTAATGTTTGAACTATATTTGCATAAATTACAATAATGTAATTATGTGCGTCACACAAACGATTTGTGCCGCGATCCATTCTTTAGATAACGCGGTTGGGAGGTGTTGCATATATACTTTTTTAATCAAGGAATTTGAATCTAGTTTTATAACTAGTAGGTATTTCCGATCGTAAATCGCTTAACGAGTTAGGTATGGTTACGTTATCGTATTCTTGTTTCAACTTGTTTTCAAGACTCCCAATCTATACATAGAGCTATGGTAGAGTCGATTGCCCACTACTGTATTTTTTTTTTTTACTTTTTATATGCCTGTGTTTGACCGCAATCTCACCATGGTAAGTGATGATGCGGCCGAAGGTGGTAAGCACACAAAGCCTAGAAGGAACTGGCTCTCCAGTGCAGCTATCGGACACACACCGAAAGGTGCTTGGCGACAGATTTTCAACTTGAGGGTGGTAGCCAGCCAGGCGGGTACTACAAAGTACCCTACCACCGTGCTATGGTTTCGTCACGATGTTTTTCCTTCACCGAAAGCCCAAGCTCAATGTAGGATTCGAACCCGGGATCTTCATCTCGGTATCCGACTTCACTACCACTGAGCTATCATCGCCTTAAAACTTTACTCTACACTACTTCATTATATCTAAAAAAAACAACCAGTTTTTTCTTGAAAGTTGATCATTTATTTATGCCTTTGCAATATAGGTCTGAGGAACCCGACTCTACACAATCATTTTTGTTCCTTGCAGGAATTATAGTAAATTGTAAGCGTCCATAGGCTGCGGCAAACGTTTACCATCAGGCGGGCCGTATGCTTGTTTGGCTGCCTAAGTACTATAAAAAAAATACTGCTTGTGGCAAAAAATATTACTTTTGCCGAGAAGAAAAGAGCTAGCGACAAACTTTGTAATTACTCTTTTCAAAATAATCTTACATTCGTTCTTCTCTCACTTGCAATATTTGCATGTATAAGCAATAAACAAAACATTATATCGGACTGAATAATTTTGAGTAATCGCTAGTGATAGCAACTCTTTGTTTTTATACTCTCAATCGATCACGGGCGATCGTGTGAGTTCCGAAGTAAGTTTTGTTTGTGACTGCGCTGCTGTAAGCGCATGTGTATCAGGTAGAACATCTACACGATGCATTAGCGGTACTTTGTTGAACGCATTCATGTCCGCGGCCGTCTGTTGTTCCAGCTATCGTGAGGGCACAGCCATACAGTACGTTAAAAAAAATGTCACACACAATTAAATATAAAATTTCATAGATTTCGTTTATATGTCTACTGCATGTATGCATTATATTCTTACCGTATATTTAGAATATAAGTATTTAAGCCTGATAATTTTCCAAAGAAGGTTATGTTCCAGTCTCATGGTCGACCTAGTAAGTAGGTGAGACCTAGTAGTAGTGTGCCGGTGTGCCGGTGTAGCTATGAGATGCTATAACAGCCTTGGTACCATTGGCACGTCGCTACCCCTCTCTTTATCATCATCATATCAGCCTATGGATGTCCACTACTGGACATAGACCTCCCCCATTGACTTCCACTTCGAACGGTTTTGGACCGCTTGTATCCAGCGGTGCCCAGTGACTCTGACCAGGTCGTCGGTCTATCTGGTGGGAGGGCGTCCCGCTTGGCACTTTCCAGTACGTGGTCGCCACTCGAGAACCTTTCTTCCCCAGCGGCTATCGGCTCTTCGAGCGATGTGGCCCACCCATTGCCACTTCAGCTTACTAACTCTACGAGCTACGTCTGTCGTTTTCATTCTCCCACGAATGTCCTCATTTTGGACCCTGTCCCGTAGAGAAATTCCGAGCATAGCTCGTTCCCCTCTCTTCACACCCATGATAAGGGGTACGAAGAGCAGTTGCGAGAAAACATTAAACATACATATAAACGTACTTCAGCATTGGTCCCCGTACACTGCCAACACAGCACCTCCTCGTGGAGCTCAGGAACACAACACCACATTAAAGTATTGCTACTCCACAGTATAAGCGCTAACCCCGGAGCGAGGCATCACCTGCCTCCGCGGTGTGGAAGCCTCCGCGTGCGTGTGTCGGCTGTTATCACCGACCTCATCTGTAGAGCCCCACTAATGCCCCACTCGGGCCCCGCCGCTTGTTTCTACAACATACAATAAAACTATCGATGGCTTTTTAAGAGCCCTCTATCGATACTAAAGTTTAGATGTAGCTTTATTATGTCAATTGAACTCGTCTTTATATTGTACTTAAATAGTAGTAATGAGCTTCAGAAAGAGGTTACAATTTATCTGGTATATATTATAAGAATATGCATTGGAGAAATAACGATAAAACGATGTTGTAATAAACATACATTTAATTAGATTAACATTGAATTTTATCTGAACTTTAATAACTTATTTAAGTAGCTTTAAATGGGAAAGAATAAGATTTTTTAATAACCTCTTCATGTGACCATATTTTCAGTACGTAAAGGAATTTCTAATTATTCGTCTTTGTGTTATAGAACTTTTATCATAATATCATCAGTGGGATTCCAATCCTAAATGATACTTGAAATTTTTTAATCTGATATTTCATTTCACACACGATACTTAGCTCATATCGCACGTGTCGATCATTGTATGTTGTAATGCGTTCGATCACTCATAACTCTTCTCCCCTTCCCTCCCCCTCCTCAGTGAGCCCCTCACATTAGCCTTACGGAGATATATTGATAGTGGCACATCACTCACTCACTCATTCGCGTCACTCACCGAGCCGAATGTGAAACAAACTCAGATTCAATTAATGTTGTTTTGTCAAATTCACTACGAGATGCGATGCGTGCTCAAGAACTACCATCTATTCTTATTTATACGTATGTATGTGTCTGTGTGTGTGTGTGATGTATTTGAATTAATCTATGAGTCGATAGAAGGTGAATAAATGGAGGAGTGAAGGTACGAGTGATGTCCGGTTAATGTAAAAGTTCACCGAGGTTGAATCAAATCAAACAACACTCAATACAACTTTAAATAAACACATTAATAACGAATTTCATTTTTAATATTAACTTAAACAATCATAAGTAACCTATTAGGTTACTTATGATTGAGGTTAAGGGAAATGCCAGTTGGTGAGTTAGTTACTCTAACTGTATCAATTAATGTTGCCTTATGTTATAAATCATCCGGAATCTAAGTTTGTTCCAACAAAATCGTTGGAACAAACTTAGATTCCAGTCAGACTGGCCAGTTACCTATCGCGCCGCAAGTCGTGGGTTCGATTCCCACACAGGACATGCATTTGTGTGCATGAACATGTCTGTATGTCCTGAGTCTGGTTGTAATTATGTATATTAAGTATGTATTTACAAACAAAAAAGTAGTATATGTATTATATCAGTTATCTGGTTTCCATAGTACAAGCTCTGCTTAGTTTGGGATCAGATGACCGGGTGTGAGGAATGTCCCAGGATATTATTATTATTATTTAAGGAAGGCTTAATTCATCACCTTAACAAGTACTTACCATGTAGTAACTAAAGCGCATATTCCGTTAGTTTCCTAGTGAGTAGCGCCTCAGTCGTAGCCGCCTCGTGCATGGTCCTGTGATAATCCCGGGAGCACGACTCGCCCTAATGAGCGCGCCTGTAATTACCGCGTCCGACCGCGCCGCGCCGGTGCGTCCGCCGCTCACTGTCACTCACTGGACGGCTTCAATTATCACTAAAACTCTAAACTTTGCTTGTAAGGTATAAGGTACGATAAACTTATACAGGTGCATGCTGCGTGGTGGATATCAAATATAGAGACCACTTAGAAGATGGATTACTTACGTGGAGGACAAGAATATAAGCTTGTTGTCGCATCTCTCTGCATTTGCATGCCCCTGGCTTAGTGACAACATATTTCATACATTACGCACATAAGTAAATGTATTTTTGAAAAGATATTGTAATTAGGTATATAAAAATGTCTTACTGAGTTTCTTATCGGAGTCTTCTCAGATCTTAATTTGACCCGGAATGAGTTTACTGGTCAATACCAACAATGTACATTCTGTGATCAAGGAAAAGCAATAAACAATCTACAGATACAATTCGGAACTAAAATTGCCATCAATTTTTAACTTAGATTATTAACCAAATCAGGAATATTTCATATATGATGTATGACATCACAACCTGATTATGTGGCCAGTGCCGATAAGGCAAGTGCAGCGAGTGAGGTGAGGTAAGCGGAGTTATATAGCGAGATGATCGCGGGTCCCGTTATACGCTGCGCTGCGTCTGCGCCGAAACTATTTTACACAACCGTGAGATCCCTGCGTCACGCCGGCACACACTCCACCTCTCAAGCTAAGCGACACCACAGATTACTAAATAGTTACTACGTAACACTAAAGATGAGCGTTGCTGCTACTCATGGACATACTGTCACACGTCGATGCTGCCAAACAAAATCTGCTCTTTCCCCAGTCAGCGCTAAGCTGTGGTCGCCTTCCTGTCAAAACGCTCAACCTCTTCTGTTGTAAGTAGCGTGGAGGTTATACTTCGCATCATCTTATCATCCTTTTTATTATCCACCACATCGGTAGGTAGATTAGTGATCCAGCTCTGTCTACTCTTTAGAGGGTTTCTTTTCATTTATATATGTATTCTTTAATATATTATTACATGCTATAATAGCCGTCGCTTGTGTGTGTACACATACCGCAAGTACAGTACTATACATTACCACATACGTGGAGGCTATCGTTCGGGATGAAGAGAGAAGTATACTATGACGTGTAGTAACTATTGCCTCATCTGTAACCATGGATATACGTGACAAGCGACTACTTAGTCAGGTAAATGTCAATGGCGGGGGGTGGACAGCCTCTTTGTTATTCATTGACTATTAGTTTAGTAAGTGAAGCACTTGTGCCGTTATGCGGCGGCGAGCGGCGGCGGGACATTAAACTTTTGTTATAACAATAAATTAACCATTTTATTATCATGTCCGCGCGCGGTGGCAGCTCGGTAGATGGCATTCTCCAACTGCTTTTTTTAAAATAAATGGTTCCTCTTTTTGTATGAGTCACTATTGATATAATTTGTTTAAGAATATATTATGCAAATTTTTCACACGGTAACATTTTTTTATAATAGGTTAGCATATTTTTTTTTTGCAATATTTCTTATTGTTATTTATTATTATGATAGTATGCTGTTGAACGTTTCATTAAATGATAAATGATAATATATTTTACTTATTTTGTAAGCCCAAAATCCAAACAATTTAATGTGGATTATACAGAATGATTACAAGAGGACGTACATATGAAATATTGCTCAATTTAATATTAACGGAATCGCAATATGTTAAATTACTCGCAGTATCCTGCTTTTAATAGCTACATTCGGCAATTAACCTCGTATTGAGTTATACAAACAATTGCCAAACATCAATTAAACGGTCCACATCGAGTTGGGGAATAATTACCGATCGCATTAGAAATGATCTAACGCTTCCTGCGAGCGACATGTTTATGTGCGCGAGCGCAGCGCGGCCTCGTTGAGATTCCGCGCTCTCGCCGCTAATGAGATGTGCCGGAGATACCCGAGCGCCGGCGGAAAAACCCGACAGCTTCGCGGGAAGAACGTGCTCCTTGGGGAATATTCTGCGAAGCATCGACCGTGTTGGCAGCACGTCATCTGTTGAATAGAAATTAAAGAAGGCGCTGTTTTATATACGGTAGCTGGAAATATAGAATCCTATTTGACACTTTATCTGGTGATCAACATGTTCATCACCAGCTTGATATAACAAACAAATGAGATTATTCATTACCAATCGTTCATGTATGGCGACCAATTAAATTGAGAACAACATTCAACTAGTCGAATATTCAGTATGAAATAAGTTTTTAGGATAAACTGTATAATAATAAAGTGAGTGTGATGACGCGGTGACATTCTCACGAGGCTGGGTTACCACCAGAGGATATTAATCCTAATTAATATGGTCGCAGGCGCAGCGCGGTGCGGGGTGGGCGCGGGGCGGGGCGGGGCGGGGCGCCGCGTGACTCACACACACACTACCATGAAAGACTTGAGTTCTACACAACACTACACTGAGTGCTTCTTATCTAAACTGATATAGTAACATCATCATTATCAGCACAGACGTCCACTACTTGAGACCTACCCAATATCCGAAACCTTCCTGAAATGCTCCACAGGTAAACACAGATATTTATATTACTTAGAATACTTATCCATCTAAGATTGTAATATTATTGAGACAGATGATGCCAATAAAATACGAGTAGTTACCTAGCAGAAGGTAATTCTGAACGGTTAGGATGTTATCCAAACCAAATAAATTCAAAAAATTAAGAGGTATGTCCAGCGGTAGATTGCATCTGAATATGACATCAGAGTAATTCGACATAATGTTAAAACATGTTTCTTAATTTGCGAAATAAATTCAATGAGCCCGAAACAGGCTTTGAAATAATTTGCTTAATTAAACAAACCACCGATTAATAACTGTCAATTTAAGTGTGTGAAACAGGAAATGAGTTATTTTTAGCAGCGGGTTTAAAGCATTTGTCAGAAATAAAGGTCAATAAAGAATGCCTCTCAACTTGGCGCAATATTAAGAGATAGCGACCGTCTCCTATTCGAGCTAATGTTATAAGCACCTGTTCCCATACGTGGCGTCCTCCAGCGGCGGCGGCGGCCGGCAGTGATACACTGCTCACTTTATTAATGTGCCAACTTCGCGCCATACATCGAGCTGGGGGACAGAACATGGAAACTAGGAGATATGTTTTCATATAAGAGTCCAAACAATAATATAGCTCTCAAGAAAAAGGTCTCTTTTGATATTGGTTTAAAAGCACCTTTATGCCGGAACTTATCATTCGAAAATATATAGATAGGTAGATTAGAAAATAAATAAAATGAAAATAAACTGTAAGAAAGCTAAACGTAGAAGTTTAACTCAATCTTAAGTAGAAGAATATCTGGGTATTGGCCGGGCCAGTTGGCGCAGTTGGTTAAGAGGAAACACTGGTGGTGTTTTTTCCATACAAACGTAATCCTCAGTTTCCTCTCTGGATAATGACACTAGAGCAATGATTATTTTACCATGCAATCTGTAGGTGCCACTGTATGTCTCTCGGTTTCGTTTTTCTCCATAAATTAATTATTATAAAAACTAAAAATCTTCTAAAATCACAAAAACTCATCATTTTTAACTGCCCTTATCAGACGTCCAGAAAACAAATATGACGAATATAAATAATAAAAGGAAAACCGACCGACATAGCCAAAGCCCTTCTTATTACAATTCTTGAAAAATAATTAAAATCGATTCAGTATTGGAGGAGGAAACTGGGGATTACGAAATAGCGATTTCGTCAATTTTAAATAGGTGTAATCGATCCAAGCTGCAGTTGTCTCTATCGCCTGTATTCGGGCAGGGTTGAGGGAGGAGAGGCTTGGACAAATACATATACAGTCAAAGAAGTGTCGCGTAGTAGTCGATAATATATTATCGATACCTGCTCTAGTGTTGTTCATCGATATCGATATAGTATTACGTCTTTGGTAACCTACATGTAAGGTATAGTGTGCCCTAACCAAGATTGTTCATTTTTATACTTTTTGAGTGATGAAGGATTAAAGAACAAGAAATGTAATCGTTCAAAGGTTATCATAATATCTAATATTTAGTAACCTTTTTCAAAATAACAGGACAAAATATCTACTATTTTTAATTGACTTAAAAAAAGGAGATTATCAATTCGACACGTATGTATGTATTATTGGACTGCCAAACAATATTATATATTCAAATGATAATCTATTAGGACTTCCAAACAAATATACAACATTTTATAGGTGTATGTATGGTTGTAAGTATTTAATTTATCCACGCATTTCTCGGAAACTATTAATCGGATTGTGACTATACTTTTTAGTTTCGTACCCGAAGGGTGCCAAACAAGACTCCGCTGTCCGTCCGTGCGTCTGTCTGTCAGTGGGCTGTATCTCATGAACAGTAATAGGTAGACAGCTGAAATTTTCAGAGAATATGTATTTCTATGACCGCTATAACAAAAAATAATAAAAATGAAAAAGAAAATTTAAAGGGGCCGCTCATACAAGAAACTTCTTTTTTTTGTCATAGCAACGATAAGTTATTTAATATTGTACGGATCCCTCTGTGTGTGAGTCTGACTCTCACTTGGCTGGTATATTTATTTAAAATCGACTTGTAATTTTTTTTTCTTACATTTACGAGGATTTGACCAAAGTTTTCAGATATTTTCCCTTTGACACAACCAACTCCCATAGCTCGTATCAATAAGCCAGCCCGACACACTTATTATTCCATATCTTAAAAACTATTGAACTGATTTTGATGAAACTTCCTCACAAAATTTCAAGCTTCCAAACTAATATACAAAATGTATGTTTGTCCACGCATTTCTCTGAAACTATTAATCGGATTGTGACATTTTTTTTATTGGTTTACATTTACTTCAACTCAGTGAGAGTTTTATTAAAATCGGTTCAGTTGTTTTCAAAATATGGAATAAGTAATACGTACGGCGGCTTGGCTTGAGCTTGGTCAAATTCTAAATAATACGAAATAAAAAAGTTGGTAATTGAAATAAAAAATAATTTAAAAAACTAAATCGACTTCAAAATACACAAAAAAAAAGTTTTTTTTTTATCGACTTCAAAATACACTAAAAAGAATGAAATAACTCTAATCTAACGCTGATTTGAAGTCAGCGAAAGAGCACGACGTATTCCAGTAAAAATATTTCGCTGACTTTAAGACAGTGTCAGATTAGAGTTATTTTTAATATTTTGTGAAGAAGTTTCATCAAAATCGGTTCAGTTTTTTTCAAGATATGGAGTAATACGCGTGAAGGCCTGGCTTGATACGAGCTACGTTTTATTATGATTCTACAATATTATTTCAAGGGCTTGTTTTATACGTATAAATAAGCTCTTTCACTAGTAAAAAAAACTACTTCATAATACACAAAAAAATATGAAATAACTGTAAACTGAAAATATCTTAAAGACACGAAAGAGCACGTCGTATATATTCAATTAAAAATATTATAGCTGACATCAAGACAGTGTCAGATTAGAGTTATTTTTTACTTTCGCACTGTTCCCTAAGTTGAAGTAAATGTAAGGCATTAAAAAAAGAATGTTCACAATTCAATAAATAGTTTCGAAGAAATGCGTGGACTGTGGACAAATATAAATCTATAAAATGTTGTATAGGTATTTGTTTGGAAGCCCTAATAGATTATCATTATGTGAATATAATGCAGTTCCAATAATATTACATACATAAATGTCGAATATATAATCTATTTTTTTATATCGACTCAAAATACAAATAAAATAACGTATGGTTAGGTATTTGTTCTAATTTCAAAATCCCTAATGTCACTTGGAACAACAGAACTGCAAGCGCTGAAAGGTATATCAACTTGCCCGTCGCCGGCCGAATCACAGAAATATAATATTACAAGTAAAGTAAAATCGAGGGGCGGGCGGTCGGTGGGAGCGGTGCGAGCTACGGCACGCACACTTGCACCATGCACAGTCTGTTCACTCACACATTGATTTCCGGGCCACAGCGCGACAGCAATAGATTTGTTAAATACCTATCTTTCAAATATCTATATATATATATCTTCTTGCAGCCATCCTTTCATCTTAAGGTTCACCTTACGCTCCGCAGGTCGTGGGTTCGGTTCGTTCCGCAGGGGTGGATGGAGTCACAGGACATGCATTTGTGTGCATGAACATGTATGTATGTCCTGAGTCTGGGTGTAATTATGTATATTAAGTATGTATTTACAAACAAAAAGTAGTATATGTATTATATCAGTTATCTGGTTTCCATAATACAAGCTCTGCTTAGTTTGGGATCAGATGACCGTGTGTGAGGAATATCCCAGGATATTTATTTATTTATTACACAGACAAAATATCTTAAATACAGATGCTGTCGCACGTTGGCATATCTAAGGCGCACCTCTATATCTCCTTGTTTTCATGAGCTATTACCGCAGCCATCGGTGGAAGTGGATTGAACCCCATACACGGTGATCAATTACAGATACTTGCGAAGCGCAAAAACTGCTCATCTTCAGGCTGAGCCACCTTACATGGCAAATGGAAACGTGTCTCAAACACGGCTGATTGAGCACTTGAGAGTCACTAGCGGAAAAACTCTGGCATTCCACGACGGTTCTCAGATCTAATACTCTAAATTGTTGGTAAATTAAGCTGTCGGAATATAACTAAACTGTTTAACATTTAAACAAAGTAAAGAAAATGCAAAACATTTAACGCATTAGCATTTTAAATTATTTGCATTTTCTTTTCTTCATCTTTCTCATTCTTTCATACTTGCGAATAAAATTATTCCCAACTTTGTCGCAAGAAAGAGATTCTTTGATTCGGTTTAAGTAATACGTTTTTAAGAATGTTTACTATCTGTTACTTTATATAACGAGCGACTATAATTTACTTTGAGCAATCGTACTCTTTATACTATATTTTATGAAATCGTAAATATTTTTAACGCGTTCAGTTAAACTAATCCAGCGATCAGTCGCATAAACAATCGATGTTTATGTTCATTTCAACTGTTTTACGATACATTCTAGTATATTAATAATATTTAATAGCTTCCCATAATAAGTACTTTGGGTATTAAAGACAAAAGCACATAATAAGTTACTTATTATTATAAAAAAATAGTAATAAAAATAAAATTATTCGAATTGATTGAATGTTACGTTCTATATGCAAATGAAGCGACAAAATTACGTACTCGTACCTTATTTACAATAATTTATTACTACATACTTCTTCAATGGATTGGTTTGTATTTGTCCACAACGTCACCATGGGAATTTTCCGAAGGTGGTAGTTCACCAAGCGTAGAAGACAAACCAACATTGCCAGATAACACCAGGAGGAGTATGGCGACTATCTTCTTATGAAAATCGTGGGATAAATAAATATCCTGGGACATTCCTCACACACGGCTATCTTTATCTCCATAAAATACTTTTTGCTTGTACCTACGTACTTAATATACATAATTACACCCAGACTCAGGATATGCAGACATGTTCATGAACACAAATTCATGTCCTGTGTGGGAATCGAAGCCACAACCTGCGGTGCGATAGTTGGAATCTTAACCAACCACGGCAACTGGAGCGTCTTGAGGTTGGTATGTCAGCCAAGCATTCGGGTACTACAAAGTTACCACCGAGCTATGGATTCCTTCAACGAAATCTCAAGCTCATTTCAATTCGAACTCACAACCTTCACGAGCACATTTGACGTCACAACCACTGAACCATCATCGCTTTCAATAAAAAATGCAACTAACAGTTACTATAAGAACAACCAAAATCGCTTAGTCGCCACCTACATACATATTTGTTCAAATAGTTGAATAACTGAGGGCAGAGGTTACAACTCCGAATGCAATAAATACGGTGTTAGGAATAAGTGCATTAATTAGCCGTTTGTCCGTCCGTAGCAGCTGTCTCTGTAAATATTTGGAGGCCTGTTTGTTTGACTTTACTACCATTTAACGTTATTAACTAACGTTTTAGTCATTGATGCTCGGACATAGGAAATTTATGGACTTGTTTCTTACTTATAGGAATACACTACATAACTTATGATAGTGATTTTGATTATGATATTGTTTTTATACGGAACATTTAAATATAAATGAGTCTTGTACTTGAATCTCAGAAAAATTATGCATAATTTTATTTTGTGTAAATATATTATTATCTTATTTTTATTCGGGGATAAAGGATTTCAAAGGATAGCTTTATCTTAATTCAAGATCAAAGAATATTTAAATCCACCAAACTTAATTTCAAAGTAGCTTAAGCACACGTAATTCTACCATAAATAAAGCTTAAAGTAAAGCTTTGATCACTTAATGAGCTACATGAAATATAAGTAATAATATATTTGACGAAAATATAACAACAGAGCGTTAACGAAGCACAAATGTTATATAACAGCTGTATAGAGGCTACTTATGCGGCTAGGTAATGGCATGCATCATAGATTATGGACAAATCCAATATAGGGACAGTCGCGTCGCGTGCGCACGCAACACTCAACTATAAATCGTTATTAGGTGCGCGTGCGCAGCGAGCGGCGGCGGCGGCGGCGGCGTCTCAACTCACCATTTACTCATAAACTACCATGTGTTGACTCACATGGTCTCCACGCATCTGCAGATTAGGAGTTCATACCATAAACCTGTCAAGCTCAGAGTGAGTGTCCTGCCTTACAGAAAGAAAGAAGAAAGCAATAGCACAAGCAAAAACTTACCTAGTAGAGGCAATATAGCTAACATGGGCTTTGGTTTCAGATCCATATCCGATCGTTGTATTGATAGGTACCACCACTATTAAAATTTTACCTGACCGAGATAATGTTGAGTTTAAATTGCCTAGAAATAAAAACCGGCCAAGTGCGAGTCGGCCTCGCGCACCTAGGGTTCCGTACAAACCTGTAGGTATATAAATAAAAGGTATTATAGACCTGAGTATTTGATATGAATTTCAATTTAATACCTCTACGCGTTCCTGATAAAAAGGGTCTTGACAGACATACATACGGACAACAAAGTGATCTTATAAGGACTCCGTTTTTTTTATTTTGAGGTAAGAAATCCTAAAAATATATTTATTACAATATTGCTAAACAACAACAAATTTGCTATAAAAGTCTAATCTTCTCGATAACTCTCAAAATATACAAAAAATACGGAACCTTATAAATATAATTAAATAAAGTTATCTAGTAAAGTAATTAAGAGAAACTATAAGATTATCTCGATTAATATGTCTAATCATTCGATACGGAGCGGAGCGGAGGTATTATATTAATTATACAGGATCTTAATAAAGTATGAGTGGAATCATAGAGATGGAATAACGCGGCGAGACGCGCTCGCATCAATCACAGCATGGGTGTGCGCAAACATTGACCCTAACATTTAATACTAGATTAGACTAGAGATATGATAGTGTTTAAGATATAACAAGTTTTTTTTTAAAAGTGTGTGTTCATTATATTATTGACTAGCTGAAGCCGCGGTTCCACCCGCGTACGGTTCTTTTTTTTTGCGCGGAACCCTAATTATATTCGAAAAAAAGAAGTCTAAGTTAATCCTTCTAATATCAGTTATCTGCCAGCAAAAGTCCTGTCAAAACGGTCCAACAGGTTGTAGGTATTTAGAGAAAGATCCTTTGATTTGCGGTTAAAAAAATAACAATGAAAACCATTGTTATTATAGGACGCGCATCACTCGCGAGAACCAACAGGTTAAATATTAGTAAAATAGAGAGTACATTATTTTTCATAATTAGCCAGTCCCTAGGTAACATCAACCACAGTTAGTATATTTTGCTCAGTAACTGACAACCAACCTAACACATTGATCAGTACTCTAAGCGGAAAAGCTTTGATACTCTGTGTTCATGCACAGGTTACTTTTTCTCCTCGCTTAGTAAAAACTCGAGCGTGTATCTCGGCAATTAACTCTCTTTCATCCCATACAGCCCGTAATTATGACAAATAGATGTGAGAAGGGTAAATCACGTGTAAACACACAAACATGTGTAAACCGATTAACTTATCACAGCCCATAGAGGCAGGCGGAGCCGCGCGGCGGACGCAGCACTCATTAATTATCATTTACATATTTGTGTCCACGACACGACACCAATTTGTACCGGTATTACTACACTGTCATCGGCTTTCAATATATTTGTAAAGTGACTTATTGTAAGTAACTAATGCTTAGTAATGTACTGGCATTACTCTCCCGCGAGTAGTTGCGCAGCTCTGGGATATGGACACGTGTTTTTATAAATATAACAGTCACAGTAATATATTTAAAAGTTAAGTAACATGTAATATCTTGTTATTTATATCGGCCCGGTGTCGGTGTCAGCGCGGAGGACCGTGGGGTCAAGAGGGGAAGATATACGACGACAACGTTATGTTACTCATAATTAGATGTTATACTAATATTTGGGTGTTATTTAGTATCTATAGGGAAACAGCTATACAAGTCATAAATACCTCAGTTATTATCAGAAAGTGTAAATGGCTTTATAATAATTTTTAATATAACAAAGTACTTTTTTAACTTCTTAAAAATGGATGAATTTTTGAGTTCCGCATTCAAATCTCCTCTGATTTATTTCTAAGATCGCAAAATACTTACAACCCCAGGGGCATCACTCGTTGCCGTTACAAAATCTGCCTCAAGATTAACTGACGACTAATTTGATTGTTTTAAAAAGTCAACACCCTAGTATTCCCTCGATAATCCAATGTAAACAGTAACAAATAATTGTTTATAAGTCGTAAAACTGCAGCGTGATTAGAATCGACACCACATCCATACTGGCTAGTATAGGGAGCGAGGCGTAGAACGTGATCATTACACACGCGACCCCTCGAGGTAATTAAAGCCCGGTGCACACCGACGCAGTAAATCCGCGCATATCTACCGCATCCACCGCGACCTCTGCCGCACCGCACGGTGCTGTGCTGCGTCGCGTGTTGTGTGCGTGACGTCTCACTAAATAATGTTCCTATACAATTGTAGATACCTGTTTGTTTTAATTGATTACTATAGGTGGAATTCATGCTAATGATTTTACAGCCATGACCCGGGTCGGCTGAAGAGCACCGAGTTCAATGAAGGCGGCGGGGAAGCAGAATAATGTCGGAAAGTATTGAACGTCATCGTCCATATGATATCTTAATAAAGAGACTGTGGTGGGTTTTTGCGTACAAATATCAATATGGAAAACGAGGAGCCTCCTAGGATAAAGGTAAGGACTTACCAGGAACTCCTATGGCAATCCACTGCACACAGCAACTATCACCACTATCTCACATCAAATCACAAGTCACTGAGTTTCACTGAGTTCAATTTACAAATCAACGCCTCCCGGTCGGCAGCGGTTTTCGTACTGTTTATTTATAAATCACAAAGTTTGATGTTTCCCGTTCGGTAGCGGATCTCGTACTGCCTTTTTGCGGCGTTGCGGGGCGCGCGTCTTACGTTTTGTGATGCGTCGCCGAAGTATGTAGAATATTCCCGAAGCTCTTGTCTCGCTTACACATATGAGGTGGGAAAAGGAGAGGAATCGGGAAGTAGAGGCTCGTCATTGATACTCAATATGAGTAGGTTTTACTATAGAAATTATTATAGGTATTTTGGCCTAAACATCCTCCGCCGCCTTGAGAATACGTAGTGTTCTCAAAAGAAAGAAAAAATAATTAATTATAAGAACTAATTACAGATTATAATAATTACTAAAGTACTGAATATAAGATGCGGTATGATTAATTTTTATTGTGAGGGTAATGGACATAACTTGACAATGGGTCTTTTGAATGATCCATTTGAAGTTTTTACTAAAGCGACGCGGATATTTCCATCCTTGCCAGGATAAACTTGTGATATTATGCCCAACGGCCAACGTAAAGGGGGAATATCATCTTGGTGTATAAGAACCACAGTACCAATCTTAATGTTATTTTTATCAATGAGCCATTTCTGTCTAACTTGAAGATTATGTAAATATTCTATACGCCATCTTTTCCAATAGCTACACACCATCTGATCTAATAATTGTTTCCGACAACGTAAAGATATGGTTTCCTCGGACACATTCTGCAGCGGCAATGAAGTCAATGGTGAAGCCATTATAAAGTGAGCGGGAGTAAGAGGCTCCGGGTAGGGATCCTCAGATAAAATGCAAAGCGGTCTAGAATTTAAGACTGTTTCAATTTGGGTAAGAACAGTGAGGAGCTCTTCATATGTGAGGAGCTGCGAACCGATAACACGGTATAAATGAGTTTTAATCGATTTTATATTAGATTCCCACAATCCTCCGAAATGTGGGGCGCGGGGTGGAATCATTTTCCATTCAATGCGGTACTGATCGGTAAGTAGTTCTTGTAATTGAGCTTTAGCTCCGACAAAGTTAGTTCCGTTATCGGAGTAAAGAAAAGAAACAGGTCCTCGACGGGAAATGAATCGCTTAAAAGCGGAAATAAAAGTATCTGATGACACATCAGTTGCCAATTCGATGTGTACAGCTTTGGTTACTAAGCATATAAACAAACAAATATATGCCTTTTGGCTCTTTTGACCTCTGCGTCTACATAATGTTACTTTAATGGGTCCAGCATAGTCAACACCCGTATGCACAAACGCTTTGGTCTCCTGAACGCGGCAAGAGGGTAAATCAGCCATTTTTGGGCTGAGAAATGAAGGGGAATTTTTAAAACAAAAGTTACATGAATGTACTCTGTGTCTAATGACACTTCTAGCGGACAGTATCCAATATTTCTGGCGCAACAGTGAGCTCAGAAGATTGGCACCAGTATGGCAATGAGCACGGTGAAAATAGTCTATAATAAGATGAGTAACGTGGTCATGTTTAGGTAAAAGAGCGGGATGCTGAGCTTCATACGGAAGATTTGCATTTGAAAGTCTACCTCCAATTCTAATAATTTTATCTTGATCTATAAAGAGGTCAAGTTTTATAAGCGGGGAAGATACTTTAACGTTTTGAATATTATTAAATAAATTTTGAAAATGAACTTGTTGTACAGAGCGTATTAAATAGACTTCAGCTTTATTTAGCTCAGAAGCTGTGATGCGGCTGTGACCTTGATCACGAGAAATTATGCGAGAAAATCTAAGTATGTATACTATTATGCGTAATATTTTATTCCATGATGAGTATTTTAGAGCAAGCTCGTAAATTAAATTAGGCTCAACAGAAGCGGACGCGGTACAAGTAACAAGCGTTTTACTATTAAATTCAGGTAGGTCCTCACAGCATTCGGGACTAAATGGAGTGATAGGCCATTCTGAAACTGGATCTTTTAACCATTTCGGGCCGTGCCACCATAAGTGATGTGACACTAGCTGCTCAGGTAAAATACCTCTAGAGAGACAGTCGCTAGGATTTTCTATACCACTAACGTGGTAGAAATGTTTTGGGTCAAGATTTTCTTGATATTTAGCAATGCGGTTACTAACGAAAACATTCCATCTATGTGGAGATGAATGTATCCATGACAGAGTAATTTTAGAATCGGAGAATGCGAATAAATTATCAATAGCGGTTCTAGCACTATAAGTCTCATTATAACTAGCGCGTAGCTGTGGATCGCGTAGCTTGGTACGCTCCAAAGCAAGTAAACGGCGGTGAGCAACGGAACGGGAATCACCTAACACGTCAGGATCCTCACGAAAAGGTAACGCGGTGCAATATCTGCCTGCGGAGTCCCGTGAGAAGTTACGAGAGAACAGCTGTTCACACTCCTTTTCGGCCGAGCTCATAAATTTTTGCGCGGGAATTTCTTCGAGCTCCCAAAACTTAAGTAGGGAATCATCTAAAGAAATAGTAAGGTCATTGGGACCAGAAATGAAAAAAGTCGCGGTATTAAAATAAGTGGATGCATTTTTATTAATATTAGAGTTAGCGGGAACGTCACCCATAAGAATATAACCGAACACGGTTTCAAGGGCAGAAGGAGCGGGAGGTGCAATAATTTTTTGACCTAATAATAAAAATGGGAACAATTGTGCCCCGAGAACTACTTCGACCTCTCCGGGAATGTGCCACAGAGGGTCAGCGAGCGGTAAGTTACCTAAATGTTGCACTATAGAAGTCTCAACATATTCAGTCGGTAACCTGTCAGTAATGCAATCAACGACAAGAGCGGTAATATTATAAAAATTTTTTTTATTTTTCGCGGTTATTTTAAATTGAACGTAGCCGTGAATAGGACGCGAAGTGGATCCTACACCCTTTATAAAAGAATTGCTAAGCGGTATTATATTTAAATTTAGTTGTTTACAACAGGCAGTTGTAATTATGTTGTTTTGAGACGCGTTATCTATTAAACATCTAACTGAAATATATTTATTGTCCTTATTAGACGCATAAACTTGAGCGGTTGATAAAAGTACAGTAGTATGGGAAGGATTTAATTTATTAAAAGAATCGCGTTCGTTATCATTATTCTTATCAACTCGCGCTCGGGTGCATAGCGACACCGGTTGCGGAGCGTCCGTAGCGTTAGAAGGAGACGCGGTCGGATGCGCGGGCGAGGCTGCGCACGGGAGCGGTCGCGGCGCGGCGCGGGCGGCGGCGGACGTCTGCGCGCAAAGCTCCTGCGCGTGTGGAGACGGCGCGATGAGGTTATCGCACTTATCAAGACGCGCCGAGTGAGAGGGACGCGAGTCGGAAACTATTTGTTGCGATTGTGAATTACTATCCAAATGCAAAAGAGAATGATGGTGTTTATTACAAGTTTTACAACTATACGACGACTTACACTGAGAAGCAGTATGCGTAAGGCTGAGGCAGTTTACACAGCCTCTTTTAGATTTAACAAAATCTAAACGATCTTTAGTATTAAGTGCTTTAAAAGATGAACAATTAAAAATCTGATAGTGATCAGATTTATTACAAAATAAGCAAGTGCTTTTATTATTATTATCGCGTGCAAGGAAAGCATGGTGGACTGTATGTGAATTACGCGGTTGAGAACGAGAAGCGGGCGGATTATTAAGGTTGCTACCGACTGAGGCGGTTCGCGCGGAGCCAGCAATTGGCGTAGAAGTGCGATCTAATATTTTTACTTGCGATTTAATAAAATCAACAAAATCCTTATAAGAAGGAATTTCTTTATTCCTCATAAACATTTCAAAGGAATTAGCGGTTGCGGGATCTAACTTCTTTAAAGCTAAAGAAAGTAAGATAAAATCTTTCATATCTTCAATACCTAACTGTTCCAAAGCAGATACAGAAGCGTGGAAAGTTTCAATGAACGTATTTAAAGACGCGGAATTATTTAATGCGGGTTTAATATTGAATAAATTAGACATGTAGTGTGAGCCTAATGCTCTTTTATCTTGATATTTTTGAACTAAGCTGTCCCAAATAGAATTATAATTATCACCGGACGGTATAATACCTGCCGTGATTTTTAAAGCATTTCCTGTTAATTTACCTACAAGATATTGTACTCTTTGAGAATTCGAAAGATCAGGATTTGAATGTATATTAGATTTAAAAGATTCAAAGAAGACGGGCCAATTTTCTATTTTTCCATCAAATGACGGAATTTGAATTGGTGGTAGTTTGATACGACCTTTATATTGGGACGGAATAGTATTCTGCGCGGACACATTCGACGTAATATTTGTCTTACTGACGATAAGAGAACGAACCCTTTCTATTCGGGTGTACACTGTATCAAAGGAAATCATTTTTTTATAATCAATCTTATATTCTGGATCAAGTTGCATATTTAACGCGTTAATTGTATCTAAATTGGCACTAAATTCATGACGAATTGTACTAATAATTTCAGTGTCCGCCATGAATGTCTCTGAGGAACGAAGGTCTGCACTCGCGGACGTGGAAATATTCTTAGAAGAATCATATAAGAACGATAATTGTTCAAAAATAGCTTCATTTTTAGCTTCCAATATTTTAATTTTAGTTTCAATAGCTTCCATTGTGAAAGATTGCGTAATAATAAATTGCAAATTACCTAATTAAAGTAAAATGACGTAGGTAAGTAGGTAGGTATATCCAACAGTTTAGGCACCTACCTATATAGGTATGAAAGTTTATTTCAAGTCGACAGACAAGGCTCATAGAATGCAATTATATGCGTAGTAATAGTACAAATAGTAAGTACGTATTGCGGTTATTAGTACACCATATGATTTCGTATAATAAGATACGAATCGGTACCTATAAAATCTAAGTCCTAAAAATATGGAGGAGCGGCGGCGGTATTGAATACCTAACTACTTTTTATCACGATTGGCGTGGTAAAAATGGCGGGAGTACGAAATATCGTATTTATATAGTCTAAAATCTATTTATGAGGTATAAGACTTGCGTATTATGAGGTATATACCTATTTAGAGGCATAAAACCTATAGAAAGCGGGAAATTATACGTGATTTGATATGAAATTAAATTGCTGTAATGGCTGACTCAAAATGAATCCGCTCGAAGGCGTACCAGAAAAAATGGTGGGTTTTTGCGTGCAAATATCAATATGGAAAACGAGGAGCCTCCTAGGATAAAGGTAAGGACTTACCAGGAACTCCTATGGCAATCCACTGCACACAGCAACTATCACCACTATCTCACATCAAATCACAAGTCACTGAGTTTCACTGAGTTCAATTTACAAATCAACGCCTCCCGGTCGGCAGCGGTTTTCGTACTGTTTATTTATAAATCACAAAGTTTGATGTTTCCCGTTCGGTAGCGGATCTCGTACTGCCTTTTTGCGGCGTTGCGGGGCGCGCGTCTTACGTTTTGTGATGCGTCGCCGAAGTATGTAGAATATTCCCGAAGCTCTTGTCTCGCTTACACATATGAGGTGGGAAAAGGAGAGGAATCGGGAAGTAGAGGCTCGTCATTGATACTCAATATGAGTAGGTTTTACTATAGAAATTATTATAGGTATTTTGGCCTAAACAGACTGATAACAATAGATTATATAATATGAAAATCTAAACATACATCAGGCGGCTATCCTCGGCGCACCTATATAACAAATACAGTTTTAATGAAGACAATGTAGTTGAGTCGCTTCACACTTGTCGTGGAAGGCGCAGGTTCGGCATCGCGGCACCCTCACGAGTCGACCATTAACCGGGCACTTTACTGGGGCCGCGTGCCGTCCCCTCGTGACGGGCCCAGCGCGGGCGCGCCCGCTCCTCGGCGCTCGGCGCTCGGCGCACGGTGGCCTGACTCACCGGGAGGTGTCGACGTGTAAGACAAACCTTCACGCCGTAAAAATTTATGACACCCGACCATCAAGATTTAACAGCTTGGATCAATTGAATGCAAAAGTTTGCGGTTGGAATAAAATCACCATAGCAGTTTGCTTCTGAGTCATGCGCATGAGAACTGTACACAAAAAAGAAGACTATTAGTAAACCGGCCAAAACGTATTGCTATAGTACCTAATAGAGATTGTAGATAGAGGTATGTGAACCTTTCACCACCGGCATGCCCTCGATCGATGTGAAGAAGCGCAGCAAGCAATGTGCAACAAGCCCCGACATCGGTCGCAGACAAATGAGCGTTGTTCGGCGCTCGGTGCGCTGCGCCCGCGCAACCATCAACCTGACAGATATTAATAGAATCAGCGCAGGGTTATTAATTGGTTGGCATATCGCGGTGGACGTCCACAAATCACAGATAGACATCGGCGCTATTAACCGCGAGGGCGCTTCGTTAATCTAATTCATTAGTTTAATTAAGTTAATGTTGCGCGCACGCCTCGCCCGCCGCCGCACCGACCGACGCCGCACGACTCCACTCGACGACTTACAACTAATACTTTTAGATAAATCGCCCCGAACTAGGAAAAAAGCGGTAATAAATCTTATTGCGAATTGCGCTTGATTTCTCCGGAGAGGAATGATATAATTACATGATTGTAGCCGCTGTCCGCGCCCCCACCGCCCGCGCCCGCGCCCGCACCCGCGCCACCGCCGCCCATACCGGCCATACGGTGTGCTGCTGCTCTCCGAGAGGATTTTATTCTTGTTACAAGCAATTTACAATCACAGAATATGTATCGCATTCCATATTGCATTTAAAAACAACTTGCTCTAAAGCAGCTTCTAGTGCGCATTTTACAAACATCTGTATTTTGATTCTTTTAATCACATTGGACGAATGACCACATTAAGACACAAAGGTTCAAGATTAGGGTATCGTGTTGAGGTGATCTCTAGCCGGATCTCAGCTATTGTGCTGAGGTGTCATCAACCCCTACCGAATACCCCATTAAGCATAAAGCGTGTACGAGCGGGCCCCGATGTCAGCCCACAACTTTATCTTGAAATAAATATCTCAAATTGTCAGCCAACAAATTTGAAAGTCCTGTTCGGGCACACACAAAGATATCTGTAAATGATGATCGGCTACGCGGCGCGGGCGCATCTATCTCTAATTAACATCGCGCCGGGCGGCGGTGCGGGGGGCGGAGGGGTGGTTGGTGCGGTACGGGACGGGGGGCTGATCGATAGATCCTCCAATACCGCCGCAGTGTGCACGCGGCCTTACATCCACGCTGTAATATAAATTATAATTGACAGGTACGATTACAAATTATCTAAGTTAATAAAATAAGGGCGGCTCAATATTACCTGACACCTCTTCCTGATCCTGATTTAGATTTAGAAACACAGAAATGCATTAAGATAAATCTTCGGGCGCTGTAACGAACAAGGAACCGTTATTAATTAGTTCACGACAAATACTCACCTGAGTTATATCCAGTACCGACTACGGTCATCCGCAAGTATTGCATTACAATACGATATTTACTGAAAGACTGTCAGCGTCGCTTTTAAAGCAGTGATAGTTCAGTAGTTACGTCAAATACCGTACTTTCGCCTGGTACCCATTAACAAGAACTTAACTGTTGTGTTCCCGCAGCTGCACTTGAGAGTCATATCCCTTCTAGCCCTAGTGTGCTCACCATCTTCTATCACGTCATCATATACAATGGTGAGTGTGCGTTCAAACAATAGCTTATCTATACTTAATAAATAAGTTACAAATAAGTTACTAAGTTTAATATGGGGAGGGTTCTAAAACAAACACAATACATGCTCGTTACCCATCGGGTGTATCCATACAAAAATACATAACAATATATGAACCATAGAGTTAGAGTATTATAGAGTGATAGCTTTAACAACGTTACCTTGTGCGAAGCGTGAACAGTTTCCATATAAATGCAATCTAACACAGATATATCGTACACTAGTTGATTAACAGTCAGACAAAATGTCAATATGGATTCCTTATCATTTGTTCTCGGTAAAAGTGTCGATAAAAACGAGAAATTGGCATTCATTATATGATCGCAGTATATCACGCAACACCAAAGTGAAACTCGTCAAGACTCTCATATTCTCCATTTTTAGCTACGGAGCCGAAACATGGACTCTCAAGAAGGCTGACCGTGACCGTATAGACGCTTTTGAAATGTGATGCTTGAGGAAAATGCTGAAAATTCCCTGGACCGCTTTCCGCACCAACGTGTCCATATTACGAGAGCTTAAAGTGGAGACGAGACTATCCTCCGTGTGCCTGTGCAAAGTTCTGGCGTTCTTTGGTCACATAGCCAGAAAGTCTGGAGACAACCTCGAGCAGCTGATGGTGACCGGGAAGGTTGACGGCAAACGTCCAAGAGGGCGCAGCCCAATCAGATGATCTGACCAGATACGCACATCCCTGGATACGTACTTCCACGACGCTCTTCACGCCGCCAAGGACAGACTCAACTGGCGCGACATAATAAGAAATAAAATGAGTTCAAGGGGGATTCACGACCCTCAGACATGAGAATACACGACGCGAGGAGGAGGATATGTATTTTATAATCGTTCAAACTAAATTTCGTTTAAAGGCATTTGGACCGTACCTTTGCTTACGGAACGTACTCTAGTACAGTAGTAGCTCTATTAATATTCTAACTCTATGATATGAATGATCTCAAATAACTAAAATGATACGGATGATCAGTGGCGTGCATTCCATATAGGCAAATAAGCAATGCTTACCTCATAAGATTCAATAATATAATATATTGATTCAATTAAACTAAATTATTTTAATAAAAATTCTAACCTAACATTCAATACAAAATTTCAAACTTAGCCGCGCAGGCACTCGCGAGTTCGTGTAACAAATTCACGCACACTAAAACGATTTCGGCATATGCATACACGTACACACACTTCTTTAGGATAATACGACGAAAGCATAAATCACGTTTTTACTATGCGTAGCACACTGACATTTGACATTCGCGATTTATGGACCAAAAGTAACCATACCTACTCTGTTGTGACACTAGTAACCCAGCCAAATTAAAAAAACTACAGTTTACCAACGTTAGAACAACTCAAATATAACTTCGCAATTTATTTGTATTGTTTTATTTATGGTTTGGCTGGCATTGCAAAGGGTTACCGTACTTTGACAAAATTTATTAATGAAATGAAATGAAATGAAATATATTTATTTTGAATAATACACACAACACTACAAAAATATTATAAATACAAATGAAACAAATAGTACATTGACAAAAAAAGCAAAAAGTAGTGTTGTGTGATATCAAAATTGGTCAGCGACTCAGTATTACACTGTTAACCCGAAACCGGGTAACAGCACTGGTTTTCAGTCGCTGCCATTAGTGACATCACGCACAACTGGACAGAAGACAAAAGACATAATATTTAATTTAACATAAAGAAAAAGACATAAGCGGGTAAACGCACGATAGAACAACAAAAAAAAAAAAAAAAAAAAAAAAAAAAAAAAAAACATACAACCGGACAGAAGACAATATACATATCATTATTTAAATTAACATAAAGAACAAGACCTTGAATGAAGAAAAGTGTGAAGGTACGCATGATAGAACGAAATCAGTAGTTTAGTTTAGAGGTAGGTACTTAATAACACCCCACGATTAACATTTAGCCAAGCAGGTACACCAAAATATACTTCATTATCCTGTGATTACCTAAGGTTTATGAAATAAATCTCCTAAGCATGCCGAAAGAACATATTCCTAACCTATACCTTTTGCAAATTCAAAAAATATACTTTCAGTCGTTTACTAAATAATTTTATGTTGCATTATTATCGATACATTCAAATCGAAGTGACTAATATCGATTAAAATTAAAATATATAAAAGATCGATCCTTAGAAAATCAATATCTATATTTTATATTATGATATAAAATACATTTCTTCGTTAATTAGTAGCAAAAAATATTTTTAAAAATGCACTGTTTATTAGGTCACTAATAATAATATGTTATTCGATTAAACTTACACTGTCGAGATTTTTAGAAAAACAACGATTTAGATGCCCTCCCATCGATTTCGGCATTGATGAGAGAGAAAGAGAGTAACTTATGCTAATTTATTCAAAAAACTAATATTTAACTGCAAAAAATATCGAATCGAAAATTCGAAATGGAATATTATGGTCTCGTTAAAATCGATTTTCGATCTTTTAATTTCGTGGCGATCTTAAGATCGATCCGTATCTCCAAAGACGATTTAAAAGATCGAATATTGATTAAAAAATCGATCAATTCAACCGAGGCTGGAAACCCTAGTTTGGCTTTTTTTAATATTTGTTCATGACCATGGACACAAAGTCCTTCAGTCGCATACATTTTATTTATAATATCACTTTCATATAGTCCGCACATTATTAACTTTTACATAGTCCGCATCAGTCACCGTTCAGACCTGTTTTAGTAAAATGGTGGTCACTGTACTAAAACTTTTCACGAACTTTTTGAGACAACTTGTAAAATCACGATACACATAATTCATTTCATTTCACTAGTGCACGTGGATTGATCTTTATTGGATAAAATACCACCGATAATATGCAATAAAACTCTCCTAGTACTTGATTGCCTACCTCCTCCGAAAACCAATGCACGCCACTGCGGATGATCCTAAATGCCATGAAACAAAAGCAGTCGCACGTGTCCGAGATTCACACGCACCGTGACGTGGCGAGCTTAGGGATCACCGGAGCGGGACCCTCGCTAATGTCGTCTGTATTGTCCACTGAGAGAGGTCGCGGATTAGTTGTATAGAGACATGATAGCTATCCCGCTTCACATCCTATTAGTTCCCGATGGAACGTAATGTTGGGCTCTAGTGTCAGCAGGCTGATATATAAACCATCTTATTGTATAGACTATGAAGTTTTTGATAAAATTTGTGCCTCTTTATACGAGTACTCCCGAGAACTGGTCTGAGACAATTAATAGAGTTTATAATAGTCAAATAGTTTCTTTGATTTACCGTGGCTTCACTTTTAGCTCTATCTGAACACCAGCGCACATATCACATTGCAGCATTATGCTGAAATAGGTATATTTTTAGTCCAAAATAAATAACTTTTTATTTTATTATAACATGTGGTAATTAATTTATCAATTAAAGTAATTTCAAACACAAATCATAGTTCTCGCTATTAATGGAGCGCAACCTCAAACACAATTTGACCACAGAATTTAATGTATCGCCACCCTTAATGATCTTCCTCGCGTCACGTGACCACCACCGCCGCACTGCACTACGCCCGCGCAGCTGCGACGCCTCCACAATAGACGCAGTTATATCCTCGTAGACAAAAACGCCCCCCGTTTGTTTAATTAATACCGTTTATTAACAGTTCAGTAAGCGAGGATTAATAGATTTAATTGCAGATGTTACTTTTGTAATGAACTATCACGAATCACTGTTCCTTTCATATTTTTATCTGAGGAGGATTATGTATTTAATTTGTGGATCTTTCAAATAAAGCGAATATGAATGACATCCCAAGTATTTATAATATAAAAAAAATTACTTTACTCTGGCAACAATAATATGACTCCTTCAAAAATATAGGGGTGGATCTTTATTAAATTAGAATAGAATAGAATAGAATAGAATAGAATAGAATAGAATAGAATAGAATAGAATAGAATAGAATAGAATAGAATAGAATAGAATAGAATAGAATAGAATAGAATAGAATAGAATAGAATAGAATAGAATAGAATAGAATAAATTTATTTCATAAAATACGGTACATATGTTCTTAAATAAAATAGTGGCCGACGTATTCTACCATCACAGATGGTGTAGAAATATTTAAAATTAAATTACAGACAACATTACACATATACGACAATTTAAATTACAAGAAAAAATTACACAAGATTTATAAATAAAAAACATTGAATTCTATCTCGAATTATTTCCGATCTAATGTTTATGTCAATTATTACTTGAAGTCGAGGAATTCTTGAAGCGAATAAAAACACATATTTAATAACCAATTAGATAATGCTGATTTAAATTTATACAATGTCAATTTTCTTAATTCAATAGGTAATTTATTATAAATTCTGATAGCTATACAATATACATTCTTACTAAATAATTGAAGTCTTTGATGCGGTACATAAAGCTTATATGGGTCTCTACTATTGTTTTGTTTGTCCAACACTACATCATGGAGCGGAAATAGACGGGGATATCTTTTGACAAACAAACATGTTTCCATAATGTAGAGGCACGGCAGAGGAAGAATTTTTAAACTTTTAAACAGTGGTTTGCAGTGATCTATGTATCCTGCTCTACAAATAGCTCTTATGCATTTTTTTTGAACTAGAAAAGCACGGTTTATGTCGACCGAATTCCCCCATATTATTAATCCGTATCGTAAAATAGAAGATACATATCCGTGATACGCAGATAATGCTGTTTCATTAGAGGCCACCAGTGTCAGCCTTCTAAGGGCATATACGAATCTATCCAATTTAATGCATACCTTATCAATATGCTCTTTCCAATTTAAATACTTATCTATTGTCACACCTAAAAAAACAGTAGATTGGGTGTGCTGTAGAGGAACATTATTGAAATGAACTCTAGCATTTACACTATTGCTATTATAAGTTTGAAATTGTATAAGCTTAGTTTTCTCAACATTTATATTTAAATTATTATCATTTAACCATATCCTAGTATTATTTTAGAAAATTTTACTAATGATGAATATCATTAGTAAAATTTTCTATGTCAGATTGATTTTGAGATTTAATTATTAATGTTAACATTAACTGTAGGTTCGTATGAATATACAAAAAACTGATAATAATATATTATTATAATACCTGTTACTTGCATTATACTAATACCTACAATACTTGCATCGTTGAAAAAGTAGACAGTATCTAATGATAACGGACATTTAATTAGATAAATAACACACAAAAACTAACCCGCTGACATTTCACGTGTGTCGCACATTGTTGACATTAAGCGAGTTAGCGGAAATATAAAGAAGTTATAAAATTATAAATACATTTAATAATGAGTATTCATTATGACTACAGTGAGGTGGCCCACGTGTCAATTAAACATCAATTTATTGGAGCAGGCTCGACCCTTCTGTGCACCGCGCTGCTATGGAAACCTGCTCCTCATTTATAGTACCACACTATTCAAAAGTAACTGAATTGGGTACAAGAAAAACATAACTTAAGAAGTAATTTGGAAAAATAAAAACTTTTGAAAACTACGGTCCAAAAATCGGATGCATGTTACCTAGCAGGACTTGAAAATCGATAATTCCATCCGTCCATAATTCCAGTCAGGTAATAGTACATTATGATACATGTGTGCAAAGTTGGTGATTAACAGTTAGTGAGTCGAGAGTGTAATAAATCAATGCACACGCGTGTCATACGACGTTTTTCAACACACTTGCGAGGAAAAAAACAGACTATTTTGCAATAAATGTCACTTTACGAGCGAGTGTGTTGAAAAGTAAATAACTAACAACCATGAAGACCATAGAGTACCTAAATGTGGAGTTCTCTATTATGTGCATGTGCAATTTTAATGAAAAACTGTAGCCATGCAGCAATAATCCAAGGTTTTGTTCGTATATCTTTGTTCACATACTACTCTCTTATCACGGTGAGATGTATGGAAGGAAAATGTAACTATTACCTCATGTCGCATGTTTCCTAAAGGGATTAATGGAAATCAGTAATTATAAAGGAAGTGCGAATGTGCCGGCGTGTGGTCCGACGCGTTGCGCGGCGGAGGTCTGTCCAACAGGTCTAAAAACGCCACTCAAGCAATATTGGTGAATGGATTTAATTTTTCTAATTCACAGCAGATCCAATTCAGCAAAACCGAATATGTTAATGAATTAAATTGTATAAAGGAGAGACTGTTTTTTCAAAAATATTACAATTACTTGGGTTCTGCTGACAACTCAGTTTCTTTTTTATATTCAGCAATATTGCTCGAGTGGCCTTTTTAAGCCCTCGAGGTGGCGCGCGGCGCGGCGGCTGCCGGTGGGTGGTGGCTGAGTGACCAGCAGGTGTTCACACTGTCATCCTTACAAGCTTTTTAACTCGAAGTATTACGAACTTTTTACTACCAACGTACATTCCAAGGATTAAAAATTGCATTAACCGAGGTGTATCCAGGAAATTGAGATACACGTTAAAATATACCGTTATTCAAAATGTACTTTGTGTTGGCTACGTCCGAACCACCACACTTAATGTTATGTCAAAGGGTGAAGAGGATAATGTCTATTATATTATTATTTAGAATCTCATTAAGTTTACTGCATTGATATTATAAATGCAATATTTTGATTAATTGGATTGTATTACGTCTGAACGAATTAAGTTACGTATCGGAATAGACCAAAAAAAATCGAGAAGCAGTTTTTAAACACAGCTTTTATGGACGAGAAATGAAATATTAACATTATCAATTCAAAACACAAAACTGCCGTATGGAAAGTAATATTAGCAATTTTGTATAATAAAGCTTTATATACCTATCTCAGAGTCATATAATGAAGTGAGCAGGTTCATAATACTAAGTCACGGCTGTTAAACTCAACCACAAACGACACGAGTAGTAAACTGTAGCGGTCGGAGCGAGAGAGAAAAACAAACATTAGATAAGGTCGTAAAATAAAGAATTTGCATAACATTTAACGATATTACAACTCTATCCTTTACTGAGGGTTACTGTACACTTGCAGCGGTCAGAAACCTTCATCATGACCCTTGCGTGAACCTGCTGCCATGTGAAAAGTAGGTAGAAATAATTAATGATTCTTCTGGGTGTTGTTATATTTGTTATTCTTCAAATTCAAATTCAAATTCAAAAAGCATTTATTCAATTTAGGCCCTGATAAGGACACTTATGAACGTTAACAAATGGCTCTACACCGGTTCCAAATACAACTTGAAGACTCCGGCAAGAAACTCAGCAAGTGTTTTTTTTTTTTAATATGTAAATAGAAGTATTACAATTACAAAATATATATAACAATAGCCTGCGAAGCGAACAATTCATTCAAATGCATTCTTGTCATCTACAAAATCAGAACTTTATAGTACCCTTTCGTGCATAACTTCTGTTTAACTATCTTTTTGAATCTATGTATAGGTAGCTCTTGGATTTCTTTTTTTTCCTTTTTTTCTTTTTTTCTTCAAATTAAGAAACGTAGTAAGAAACTGGGTTTCAAGCTAGCTAGCTATCGGGAAACCTCGTTAGATGCTTGGTAACAGATTTCCAGCTTGAGGATGTTAGCCAACCTGGTTCAAAATAAGTACCTTCCTATAGTTCCCTCACGATGATTTTCTTAACCGAAACTTCAAGCTCATTATAGCCCAAAGACCGTCGTCGCGTCATTTAGCATCAATACTTCTGAGCTATCATCGCTTTATACCCTCTTCGGTTACATCATCACAAGTCGCTGATATCAACGGGTTTGATATTCATAAACAGTCAAATAATTTAAAACCTTTCATAGAAGTATCGATATAATATATTCATAGGATTTATTCAATTCCAATCGCGCATTGATATTTTAAACATCTACCCGAGTCCATTCAAATATTAATTAGGGATTAAATGAACTCAATTACACGTAATTTAATTAATCCCTGATGAAATCAAACTAATTATAAATTAAAAAGTCCCTAATACAATCGATAAGTCATGAATTCTTATCAGCATAATGTCACAGTTCATTAAACTAATCACCCAATCTGTGGGTGAGGCTGGGGCGGCGAACGCTGCGCAGGCGCAGGCCTGTACATCGATAATTATAATGAGAGATGGTGATATTGGTCGAACGGTGACAAAGTGCGATCATTGGGACCGATGCGATGATAGATAAGCGAGCGACGAGCGACAACGCGATCGACCACGGATAGCGGACGGCTATCGACTGGATAGTTATTATGTAAAATAGACAATCGTGAGATTACGGTTGCTTTGCTATTGAAAGCATCTTATTGAATATCAAATTGTTATTTTAAACTGGTTTGTTTATCTAAATTGATAATAACCGACCGTTTTAGTAAGCACTGTAATAAGATTTTGTATTTATCATACTAAGAAATAGCAATTTAGCAAAACTAATTTGAATTGTATTTGCCGATATTTTACTATTTATAGGCCACCATGGTAAGTAATAGTGTGGCCGAAGGTGGTAAACATACAAATTCTACTAAAGGAATTAAAGGAACTGACTCTCAGTTGCAAGGACAGACTACCAACTAAGTTGCCAATTAAATAGTTGCAGTCATCATCTATTTGTAAGTATTGTCATGAAACAATCGGTTGTAAATTACATGGTAACCTCTTACCTATTGTTGGTGCAGGGCAGCGTAGTGCGTGCTAGGCGGGCGTGTAGCCAGCGTCGTGCCTAATTGAAACAAATAGCGACAAGCGCTGGCGGCGACACCTGACGGACGAGCTAGTCGCCGCGACAAGCACGCGTGTCACAACACTAGCCCTGCCTCACTCGACATTGTTTCAATTTACAACTAACAGGGAAACTTTAATACGGCTTTGAATAGAATTGTTAGATCGATCGTTATTGTTTCCGATTTATTGTTTGTATATAGTAATCAATAGGACGAACAGTGATATATTTTTGAATAGATGAATATAATGAGAACCAATAACATAACTCAAGTCTTTTATGTAACTTTTACCAAAAAAATACCGCTTTCAAAGTTCAAAACACAAACAAATGCCTTGCTGTTTCTTGCCAGAAACTTCTCAGTTTAAGTGTATTCCAAAATTCCGAATCGGGGTTAGAGTCAACTGTAACGTTCATAAGTGCCATATCAGGGCCTAAACTGAAAAAAAACTTTTTGGTTTTGATTCAATTCCATTTTTTCGGCCACATCATCTGTTACTTTTGATATTCACGTTTCGCTCAAGCCTGTCCGATGTTAAAGAAAACTTTAAGAATACAAATAAGCTACTCATTAGTTTGATCACTATCTCACGATAAGTAATGTAGTAGCTTAATGTAGTAAGCACACCATGACTAGATCAAAGCTGTCAATTACAGTTCTGTTGCCATAATACACCGATGGGGCATAACGACAGATTTAGAACTTGAGGGTGTTACCCAACCACTCGGGTACTACAAAGTCTATCGCCGAATTAGATTCCTTACTTATTATTTTTCAAAGTCAAAGTCAAAGCCATTTATTCAATTTAGGCCCTAGTAGGGCACTTATGAAGGTCAAAGCTACTGAAGTTACCACCAGTTCGTAAGTCGGCCTTCAACTGAGAAGAACAGGCAAGAAACTCAGCAAGGTTACATTTTTTAAATATTTTTTTGAACAATCTGACTATTGGCTATTTTTTTCCAAAACATTATACATACATACGTTTTATTTTACAAAATAAAATACACAAACATAAAAACGCATAAACATAAAAAAAAAAAAACAAAACACCAACATACAAAATAAATAAAAAATAATAACCTGCACTGGTTCATAATTATGTAGGTAATCTACTGGATTTTGTACAATGTGCGCTTGTGCAGAGTGAAGCTATTTCCAGACATCTTTATCTTCAATATAATGGGCTACCTTGTAATAAGCTCGTGCTTTCAAGACTTTCTTTACGTGAGATTTGAACTTAAAATCAGTCATTTTGATTACCGAAGGTGGGATTTTGTTATAAAAACGTACACTATTTCCAAGAAATGACTTTTGAACTTTCGCTAATCTAAAATACGGAACAACTAATTTGTCTTTTTGTCTAGTATTGATATTGTGAACTTCACTATTCGTTTTAAACGTGTGTAAGCTTTTACGTACTAACATTATATTTTCATAAATGTAAAGTGAAGGTAAAGTCATGACATTTATTTCCTTAAACAATTCCTTCAATGATTCACGAGGTCCCATACTATAAATTGCACGAATGGCCCTTTTTTGTAATATAAAAATAGTCTCAATATCTGCTGCAGCTCCCCATAATAATACGCCATACGATAAAAGGCTATGAATGTATGCAAAATAAACTAATTTGGCCGTCTCGACATTCGTCAATTGTTTGATTTTTCTAACAGCAAATGCAGCAGAACTTAATTTACCAGATAAAGATTCTATCTGAGGACCCCATTGTAATTTATTATCTAATGTTATACCTAAAAATACAGTTTTTTTCACTAGTTCCAAACTGCTACCATCTATTAATATCTGACTGTCTACTTGCACTACATTTGGGAGAGAGAATCTTAAACATTTAGTTTTCTTCGAGTTTAGTAACAGATTGTTAACAGCAAACCATTTGGAAACATAGTTATGGAAATTCTCGTCACGACTGTATGATCTTAAATGATATAGTTCGTACAGCTTATCCCTACTTTTCCGAATTCCTTTTGTGGCCCAATCACTAAATTCCAGCTTACTGTTTACCTTAATTTTTTTGATGGGACAGGATTTATTAAAGTCTTTGCAAATACTAGATAATAAACCATTATACAAGACATTGGGGTCATTACTACTATATATCTTACTATTTAGTTTCATTTCCAAATTATTTTTAAAGTTATCTAGTCTTACCTTTGTCATAGGTCTAATTTCTTTAATTACCTTAGAAACTTTCAATTTGTAGGGCAATATTACAATCTGAGCCATATGATCAGAACGAACACCACTTATAATTGATTTATCTAATATACTACTGTTACTAATTATATTATCTATGCAAGTAGACGAAGTGGCCGTAGATCGTGTTGGCTCATTAAACAACAAATCTAAGTTAAAAGATTTAAACAAAGCTACAAAAATATTTTTATCAGTTGAGTTGGTAAGAATGTCAATATTAAAATCACCGCATAAAACTAGTGACTTATTAGATTTAAATAAAATAAAATAAAATAAAAATAAAAATAAAAATAGCTTTCTAACTCTGCACAAGACACCTCACAAACGCGCTCAACCGAGAGGCTACAAATATCCCTACGTTCCTTAAATTTAATATTATTATTCAAAAGAATAATTGAGCCGCCACCTACCGACAATCTATTAAAAGCACTGCAAAGCAAACGCTGAGTGTCAGTGTCATACAAAGTTTGAGTATATTTTAAGGTTTTATTACATTCTTTTAATTGGTCTAAAAGATTAATTCTCTCTTTCCTTAAAACTACATTTTTATAAAAACATTTTTGTTTCTTTATATATGATTTTGTTTTCTTAATAAATTTATTTAGTTTCAAATATTTTTTAATTTTATTATGGCTAGTTAAATTATTTTTGATTTGTTTAGGTTTTATCAAGTTTTCATTATTTAAATCAATAGCAACTAAAGAATTTGCTGACTGATGACATGAACTATTCCCGACCAGCTCATCATAGAGGGACAAGGTGTTGTTCGAATGGAGTGAACTCATGTCAGATTGTAGAACATTAATTTGGTTACTGGCCTGACTTAAGCTGATCTCTAGTTCAGAGATCCGGGACAGTGCCCTCTCGTGGGTGTCACTACATTCATTAAATGATGTTACTTTCTCTTGTAGATGATTTCGCTGATCGAGGACTTCAGTGTAGTTGTAATGAAGCTCAGCCAGCTCCTTCTTCAGCTGACTATTCCTATCAACCATATTTTTAACCTCCACCTCGCCTTCATCACGCTCCTGGTTAAGTTTCTCGCACAGAAGTTTAGATGCCTTAAGCTCTTGAAGGGCATTTTTGAAGGGATTATATTAGAAAAAGTTAAATTAAAAAATTATTAAAATTAAGACAATATTTTTGACATGTGTAAGCTAGAGTTGCCAACCTAAAAACCTAATTATGTTTATATAATTATGGTCATAGCCACCGCTTAAGCCTCACAACTAAGCTATCGTTGCCCTAAATAAAACTATTTAAAGAACGAAACCAATTGCCCATTCACGAGGCTGCTCGTCTCAACCCTCCCAGCAGTCTAAGATACCTGTAACCCGATAGAAGCAATTATGTTGTCGTCGGGCTATCTCTCGCGGGTGGCCTGGCCCCCTGCGCCCCCTCGCGCCCCCTGATGCCCCCTCGTGCCCCCGGTGGCCCGCACTAATGGCCGGTGGATAATTGCCCATTGATTCGGTATTGTGCGCCGCGCACCGGTAGCCACTCCCGCACCTCTGTCTACATTGTTAGAAGATAGCTCGGAGATAACGTACGCCGCTTTGTTTTACTCCACAATTAAGTAGTTAACTGATTAGCTAACTGAATGAGATGAACAGAAAATTAAACAAATCCAGCTTTTTCACTGCTTAAGCTATAATTTTAAATAAAGAGTGCATGTTACTCATTGCGTGACAGAAGTGAAACTATAGCGTTTGTTACATATTAAACGATGCACACTTTAGAGACAGATTGTACTCCAATCGCACCCAAAGAAGTTTCAAGAGTAAAGTCTTACATTTCTGGAGAGTAATCTAAGAGAGTTTGAAAGTCATTCCAATGTTTTCATAATTACCTTATGGGTGTTTGCGTTTTTAAAACCTACCCACAACATGATGGCGGCTCAAACCTCCAAGGTGGCCGTGGTCCTTCGAGCCGGATCGAATGTGGTATTCAAAATGGTGGTCAGTGCAAAACCTCAGGTTTCAGTGATTGTGTGCAGTGCGCGTGCAAGCGTGGCGCGGGTCAAGTGTCCCCGCGTCCAATGGTGCGCGGGCGCAACAGCGGCGGCGCGGGATTGGCCGCCGCCGATTCTGATCGATTTCACGGACAATTTGTTCCGGGATCGCGCGATCCCGCGATACTTGCGATTACGTCGTCAGTACTTAATTGAGCCGCTGCTTGTAGTTGTGGGCCTCCAGAACAATGGAGCGGAGCGTGCCGCGATACTGTCTATTGTTCGCTATTATACTCGACTAATAATAATGTGATTAAAGTTTAACGCGTTCAATACATAAATATAAACATCTAGAAGAACAGATAGTATGAGGTTTATTTCATGCTTTTACAGATGATTTTACCAAATCCACATTTAGGTATTACAAGTAATAAATAGTTCTGTTTATGTTCACAAAATTAAAAAGATAGAGTAATACATACCACCATATTTAGAATAACTCATAAAATTGTAAGTATGAACACGCTCAATTTTAATTTTAATTTCTTTTTTTGTGTGAACTTTTATTGTTTATATTATCTTTATTATATTTCTTAGCGTGAAATCCCATTGAGAAGAAGATTTATATTAATGATATTATTCAACTTTATAAAGGAGGTGGTGAGAGTTCACAAAATGATGAATTTTTGATGGAAAATAATTTATTAATCCTTCCGCGGGTCAGGGGTGGCGTGTGAAAGAGGCCGATCCACAACGCCGCACAAGCTTACTTCAGACTATCAAACAGCGCAAAATTAACCTTAAGTGGATTTAAATAAGAGCGCCAGGTGTAGCACATTATAATTTGCTTGTTTGTTTAATGCAGCGAATCGTGTTAAAATATTATATGGTTGCTCGTTACGTTACGGCGCATGCGCGCGCAGTTTTTTACGTACACTCACGAAATAATAGATTAAATTAAAAAGTGGTCAAGTGCGAGATATCGTTTTGAGCTAAGGTTTTACTACAAGAACAATATTTTACAAGACTACCACGACATTCTATGAACACTGATGGACTAAAATGAGGAATATTTTTTTTAAGATTTCATTATTTAGAATTTCATCGAAGTTGTTGACGTTGTTGCAATTATCATCATGTCGCATTCTGTCTAGAAATTCCCAATGTTAAACACATGGGCCTCCTACATTGAACACCACAAAGAACATAGTCCTGAATCAACAACGAGCAACTAACGAATCCTAGCACTAATGTGGTAAGGCAAATCCTATAAGGGAAGTAAGGCTTAAATCAACGCCTCGATAATTCTAAAAACAATGCAGAACCCTAAAAGATTTTAATTAAATAATCATATGTCCATCGAGAGTTTACAAGTGATCAATTTAATTAGTAAAGCATCGTGACTGAACACTTAATGAACAATCCGTGCCAGTGAATAGACGCCACGATGGAGATGGAACGTGAAATATTAGTGTTTGCCTTCAACTGCCCTCATTGTGTGCTCTTTGTATTCAATCTTTAAGCTTTCTTTAAACAATATTCTTCTTGATTTTTGATTAATTTATTATTGTGCAGACAAATAGTTAAGATGCGGCATGACCCGTTGCAGGTCAATCCGATTAACTGGTGTCTGGTTTGCAGCGTTACTCGATTCAGATGTCAGGTTTTAGATTCTCTATCAGGTTTTTAATTGAATAAGTGTGAAAGGTCAGTTTCTAGACACGTGTGTTTTTTTAAGATAATTTGAGTTTTTGTGTAGTGTCTAGTAAGAAAGGAAAAGAAGGACTTGACCAAAGATAGCATTAATACTCATGCCTTTTCACTTCTCTCTCTCGTCTTATTATGATTAAATCTTAAATCCTAAAACACATTAATTACTGCTATCTTTCTGTTACATCCAGTCAATTCCTGCTTCCTCGACAATATTTAGTCTCAAGTAATAATAAGAAATCCTCAGCCGAGCTCTCACTCAAACTGTTATTAAGCTATGAAAGTGCCAATAAAGCCGCTATGAAAACGATCATAAAATGGGAATGAAGACGTGGCGATAATTACCGTTGCGTTAATTACCGATGGCTGAAACACGGAGGTCGTCACGGCGTCGTCACGGTGTCGTCACGGTGTGTTCTGATGTCACGGCAATCGCGCGTTTCCGTCACTCGTCACATTTTCCACGCTGTGCGTCCCGCGCGCTGCGCCTGCGCTGCGCCTGCGCTGCGCCTGCGCTGCGCCTGCGCTGCGCCTGCGCTGCGCCTGCGCTGCGCCCCGCCCTGCGTCTCTGAGCGCAAGTTTGGG
>OX596262.1:99776-148596 GCA_951394255.1 Polyploca ridens
CGCGAGTCGACTCGAATAACGGTAGTTGACGCATTAACATGTAGACGCTCACTAAGCTATATAAATGCAGTTTGGATATATCGAAACGTAAAAATATAGAAATCTTAGATTCCAACCTCGTGATAGTACCTTTCTTAATTTTAGATTTACGAAACCCACAAAGATTCACTGAATCCAATTTCCATTGTCATTTTATTGAGAAGTTGTAGTTATAATAATTAAAAAAAGTTAAGACCTGTTTTCACACTATCCACCAGCTAATGTTTTAATGCTTATTCAAAACTGAATTTCCCCAATGTGCAATGTCGAGTTACAATCTCATTATTTACCTGTATGCCTCTCATTTCCCTCCGTTATCAAGTCACAAGGTCCTAAGTCTCGTGTGGATGCGTCGGGAGCATGCTAATGAGGTGCATGCACATGTAGTGAGCGCGTGACGTCACGCATGGCACACGGCGCGGCGGCGGCGGCGGCCGGCCCGCGCGGTGCAGCGGTCATTACATGCAGTGTGCGGTGCGCTTTACACTGCGCCAACCGACCGACCATCCGTCCACACTAATTGTCACGACTCAGGAAAAAAATACCAAACATTCTCTTTGAAACAAGCGCTTACTTCTGATTAATTACAGATCAATGAAAAAAAAGTGTTGCTGTAATTGTCAGAAGATTACTGTGACATTACGAGGTGGTCTCTGATTAGTACTGGCAGTTGGTTTTGATCGATTTAGCAGTCGGTTAATCTACAGATGAATCGACTCTACGTTCGATAGAGCCGCTTATCTAATAAATATGTCAAAAATAAAAGAAATGTTTGTTTCTTTACGCCAAAATTATGCATAAACCTACTTATTGATTTGATGCATTAGTCACTGCTCGAAGGACTAAGATTCAACTCAAAAACATCAATTCATTTTATCTCAAGCTCTTTTTACTAAGTAGGCGAACCCACGGAGCGGAAGGTTGTGTAATTTAAGCAGATACCATCATAAGCCGAACACACCGAGGGAGGATAGCACATCGTGTGCAGCCTTATAAAGCAATAACATACTTTCGTCTCATAAATACTGTGGTGTGCGCGCAGTTAGGTTTCATTATCATTTATTGCCATCATCCAAGTTTTAATTAAACTTTTAATACGACACTGCGAGTGGAGTTGCTTCGTAAATGAATGATTTAGTTATCGTGAGAGAGTTTTGTAATTTATCGTTATTTCAAAATCAACCTACATCATTCATATTTACCTACGAACTTTGTAAATATTGTGTAATATCTTCATGACTTTATGACTTTTATGTCAACCATTTGGTAAATAAGTGGTCATCGTTACTTCTGCAAAGTTGAGTTCATGTAGTTTATTTTTGCTTGATTTTTAGGGTTCCGTACCTCAAATACAAAAAAGCGAACCCTTATAGGAACACTGTTGTCCGTCTGTCTGTCTATATGTCATGACCCTTTTTCTCAGGAACGTGCGGAGGTATCAAGCTGAAAATAATATGAAATACTGAGGTCCACAATCCCTTGGGGCACTGAAAAAAACAAACTTCTAAGTCAACGCAAAAAAAGATACGGCCGTTTATGCCGCATATTTTAACGATCGCAAGGGAATCAAAACCTAGACTATAGGGTACTTCCCATAGACCAATAATTATGAAATTTGGCAATAATCAAGGTCATGGACAAGCACAAGTAAAGAAAGAAATCGGAAAACCACAAAAAATAACATAATCGGAAAAAAAGGACTCCCATGTTGAACGAACTATTTACATACCTACAAGTCTGTAGGGAACCCTCGGTACGCGAGTCCGACTCGCACTTGGCCGGTTTTTTTATATTTTTTTGGTAGATATGGATAGTAGAGGAACAGTATTTTCAAAGTTTTTGTTTTTTGTACTATTTTCGTTTCAACAGCGATGACTTATATGTAGTCTGATGATAATTTTGTGGACCTTATTTTCTTGAATAATATAAGGGAGAAACCAATCTTGTGCCTTTCTTCAAAGTAATAATTTGGTTTCAATTTGATCCCGACTTCATACAGCGAAAATATTCCGTTGTGACGTGTTATTTATAAGCATAACAAAACTTGCGAAACCGACATTCAACCGTAAAGTCAGAGTTGAAGTGAAAAATGATCCGCTCTCGATTGCGAGACGTACATTGTACGCTTATTGTACGAACATTCATCATCAAAAATATGCTTGTTTGGATACGAGATTATACTTGAGTAGTCGTGGCCGCTGCGTGTGCGCATCCAGACACCCGCGCGCCCGCGCCGCCCGGGGGGAGGGGTCGGAGAAAGTGGCCGTTAATGTGTATAATTGGGCCGGTGTTACCACATACGAGATGTGAACTTGAACAGTGGTGCACACTGTGACCAGAGAGTAGCGGGGTGAGGAGCGAGATGCAAGATTCCTACTTAATCGTAATAAAATTGCGATATATGAAACATAGATAATATCAATCATCAATATTGTCTGATAGCCCAAATTTTGGATATTATACTGATATTGTATCTACAAATTGTACGACCAAAAATGGTGACATATAGCTTCTCCAAACTAATTAAATTTTCTAAGGTATTATTTTTTTCAAATTTGGATATAGTTATTGTTTGTATGGGAGAACATATTAAATCAAAAATCAAAAAGTCATTTATTCAGTTTAGGCCCTAGTAAGGCACTTATGAACGTTATGTACATACAGTTGAATTTACCTCCGGTTCGGTTATTGCATTGCATTACTATGTTCACAGAAGTTCTCAAAACGCTCTCCGCTCCCTGCTCCGCTCATGCTATATATCCTCACCCCTAGCGTCAAGTCCACGGTTCGTACCCACGCCACCACTGCCGCGGAGCTGCGCGGGCGCACTAAACACTATTTAATTGTCATACTAACTACTAATCTAACTGGGCCACTTTTATCTTATAAATATTTAATTATAATTGTGCTCGTATTTAGTCGTTTGTGAACTGTAATGGTGTACCTTGACATGACGCATTTGTATGTTTATAGCCCATTATGAAAATGTAATTAAAGCTCGGATGTTTGACCTCATCTCGCCTCATGTTTTTAGCTATTTTGATAGAACATTAGTTTATTTCTTACTTATGATATTTTCAATTCTTGACTAATTTTGTTTTTGTAAAAATTGAGTGTAAAATCGGGCCCAAATATATGTCTGGAATGTAGATTTTTTATGTTGTAGGAAAATAACATTAACTATACAAAAAAAATATTTTGATGTAATCGTGGAGTGTAGCTAGGAACAACCCATCGTAAAAACGTTCCTTAGGTACTTTTTTATTATAAAGTGGTTGGGATATTTAAATTATTTCATCCTCTTATTTGACGAAATCTTCTTGCACTACAATAAAGAAGTTTATTCCAGGTAATATTAAACTAAACGAATCATCATAAATAAAAACCATGAACACTTAGTTCGGCGCATAAAAAATGTTGATATGAAAATGATACGGCGGCGGCGCGGGCGGCGCGGGCGGCGGCGGGTCAGACGTGCAACACTAGAGCTACACTTTGATGTACCGTTTTAATTAGAAATTCCGATATGGGCACTTATAAAGTCTAAACATAAATACTAGGCAGTAAGTTTTGCGCGCCGCCGCGCCGCCACCACGCCGGAGCAAAGGCTTTATTATTTCCGTGCGCACGCGCAGCCATCTTCCACGCTGTGAGTGTGTGTGAGAAGGAAGAAAGAAAGTTTGTGTTTTAGGGATCAGATGAAGTAACAAGGAGATATTAATTGCTCATTACAATCATTGCTAAAGTGATAATAATAATATCATATGTATTTTTGTGAACCGATTGACTTTTTACGAGATATTCCCAATCTTAAATATAATTGCAGTCTATGATAATGTGGTCTAGTGAAACCATTTTGGAATCGCTCAATATATAACTATGATGTATTCTATAAAACAACATGCATAACGCTCACTATAATGACGGGCCAGTTGGCGCAGTTGGTTAAGGTTCACCTTACGCGCCGCAGGTCGTGGGTTCGATTCCCACACAGGACATGCATTTGTGTGCATGAACATGTCTGTATGTCCTGAGTCTGAGTGTAATTATGTATATTGTGTATGTATTTACAAACAAAAAGTAGTATATGTATTATATCAGTTATCTGGTTTCCATAGTACAAGCTCTGCTTAGTTTGGGATCAGATGACCGTGTGTGAGGAATGTCCCAGAATATTTATAATGCATAAGTACTATTTTTTTTTAATTATTATTAACTGGGCTTACGTTGAGCTCATTAAAGAGGAAGACGAAGCCTAAGATAGAGCATGCTTAACCTGAAGAAAACTATTCACTCAAGCATTGAAAGTCCCTAGATGGTAAGAGTCAATAATCTTCTTGTTTTATGATCTGAGGTACACAGTGCTGCAGCTTTTAAATCTTGACTGTGAACTTTAGAGGCATGAACTTTGTGCAATGGGTACGTGCAGCGCTTACCAACCACCGGTGCGATATCTGCGAGGAATCAGGAGCTGCGGCGACGTCGGCCATAATCCTACGTGTTCCGACATACAGAGCTTCGTATTAACATCTTACGGAAACCAAAAACGTCTATTGCAGTTATGTTTAACCTACTTTCATCTACTTGCCCTGTTCCCAATATCTGTTGACGGCGCAATATGTACGCTTCTTCCATTCGGTCTTTCTGTATGAATAATGATTCACTTTTCTCACTCATATCATCTTTCACACAATCTATCCATTCCTTTTCAGTCTTACAATTCAATTGAGTAAGATGAAGGTTCATGAAGGAGACAATGTACCTAGGCATTGTTAAATTCTTACATATTATAAGACGCAACTTCACGCAACGTGTCTGAATGTTATATTTGTGCAACACAAATTTTGATACGGTTTTATCTTGGAGGTTATTGGAGGAAGGTTTAAAACTATATAACATTGCGTTGTGACCTTCCAATCGGACGGGTCGTAGACCCAGCTAGACCCCGCAGACTTAGGCTAGTATTCTATAATCAAATTCAAATCATTTATTTCAAATAGAATGTTGTCAGTGCGATTAGAATGTAAATATTATTACTACAGTTGTATTCGTGTTAAATATATATATATTTGTCCTCATTTATATTTATAATATATATTTATTTTCATATTATCTATATATATTTTTATTACAATGTAGGAAACTGTTCTGTGAATGCTCTGCTCGCGTTATAATTTAGATTTAAGTTGTGATAGCCTATAATTCGTTTGTAAGCATACAATCAAAATCTTAGTACATAAGTAAGATATGTAGCGGTTGGCTGTCCTTTAATAAATAAATAAATAAATAAATTATGTAATGAATCTAAGCTTGTTTTGAAAAGCGTAATTGCTGAGTTTATTGCCGGCTCTTCTCAGCAAATGCAACCTTCCGAACCGGTATTAGAGTCAGACTTTTCATAAGTGCCTGCGTAGGTCTATTTGAATACATGATTTTGAATTTGAACTTGAATTTTGAACATTCCCAGGCACTTATAAATAGTGCGACTCTAATACTCTAATATCGGTTTGGAAGGTTGCATTTGCTGAGAAGAGCCGGCAATAAACTCAGCTATTACTCTTTTCAAAACAAGCTTAGATTTATATTAAAATTCTTATCGCACTGACAACAATTGTGATACAACCAATGTAAAATTTGAGTTGAATCCTATCATATCGTATATACCTATATATGGATATTATTGTGTGGTTATCTGTTACTCATTCACGATCCAATAACTAAAATAAACCACGGTTCAGATGGTAGTGTTTATAAAATGAATTACTAACCGAATACTGTTGTACCATTGTGTATCTATCCATTAGACCAAACATTTTACAACATTTACATATAAGTACAGAAAATGTATTTACTATCTATGTTAGATTGATGGAACTTTTGTGCTACACTTGGGGGAATCCAGGGTTCGGTGCGATGGTGATCAATCACATGGATGGGTGCATGCAGGAGGAGTACAGGAGGGCATCATTTCACAATATCACACAAGCTTATGCTCGTAGCTCCACCCGCATTTATGTCTATAACATTTTACACTGAAATGGTCATTGCACTCGTTCGTCACAGTTCGATAATAAAATTAATTGGCAAATGTTCGAATAAAAACGGATTTTCATGCACAAAAACTTGAATAAACATAAGAATATTAATTGCTACTCCATTCTATTTCACACTATACGTAAAAAGATCGTTAAACTATAAAATAAAATGACCGTAATGTAAGAACATAAAAGTGTACTAAAGCTATGTTGTAGGTGAGTGTTCGTCTATCAACAACTCTATCGCGCTATACATAAAACGAGCGAAACAAATCGGAACAAAAACAAAGGCGTGCTGTAAACATCAACATTTTATTTCTTTTTCTTCGGCTCCCAAAACATTCAATCAAAAAAACATATTTGTATCGCGCAAAGCTTTTAAGATACATATCTGGAGCTAAAAGCTCTCGACTGTACGCTCGATAAGTTTAATTAACTCCTGAATGCTCCGTTATTGATGTGTGCTACAATATTTTTGCTGCTCGAGCGCATTCGTGTGTGTGCTTATTATTTAAAACGAGCAACTGGTTGCCTTGTGGCACTCGAGTGCTTTCGGAATTTCTTTATTGCTGTGTCTATTTTTTATCATGGTAATAAAATGATATTAAATGCTTTTATTTCTACATTCATTTCATTATAAAAATCTATTCAGATACTTAATTCAAATTGTTGAATCTTTTGAATTGTTAGATACATATCGTTAACGCTTACTTACTAGCTGTGAAGCATCTACCCAATACTTAATCTGTCTTATAAATAATAACAATCATAATCAGCATTCATTGCCCTAATTAAACGATAACGCTAATTCCTATGCCAGTCCACAGCAGCAACACACCTGAGTAATGTTTGTTTGTTTGTATTGGTTGTCGGCTCCACTTCGCTCCGCTCCGCTCTCGGATCGCTGGAGCGATGTCGTGACGTGACTCCACTTATTAATCGTTACATGCGGTCAGATCTCGAACACACGTCTACTCTCTATTGTGCAGCGATTCGCTTGAAAGAACAAACTAATGTGGCTGTATTCAAACACGAATACACTTAATAGCTCCTATTACTTTTAAAAGGTACCGAAACTTAATAGAATCTTCTATGGGTAGACAGTATCTGGCTCAGAAGTGAATAAGCTTTAGACGCTTCTGCATTCGATTTCATCATCAACAGTTGGTACAAGATCCTTCTATTATCTTGATCATAGTTCACTATTCAGATTCGTTGTCTCTTGCTAGTAAACTCCACTTTTGTAAATTTAAAGGTCCGGATTGGAACTCCACATACTTATATTTTTGTAATATTCTAGTGTATAATTAGCATTAGCGAATACACTGTTTATATTCCCAGTTTACATAATGTAGTAAACACATAAAATGAACCTACAGTATTAAGTTCAATTAAAATAATTGAGAGCATAGCATGCTTAATGACGATGATGATTTCACATCGGCTGATTATTCGTCATTGTCATGAACATAATAACCAATTAAATCACGGATTAATGAAGACATACTGATCGACTGCCACTCGATGTGAATTAATTACGGACGGTACAATTTGTTCGCTCACCTGCGCCTGCGCCGCCGCCGCCGCGCGACCCGCCCGCCCGCTATACTCCATAGTGATGGACGACCCATTGTTCGGGGTATCGAGTAATCCATTACTTAACTAGTAGATATTAATAAGCCATTTGTACTTATACATTTTCTTACGCCAAAAAGGCTTATACTTGTTCAGATCCATAATCCATTTTAAAATTAATCTTTATCTAAAAGTTTTTGTTCACGTCATCAGACATAATGTTAAAAGGAGCATAATTTTACCCTCTGATCCACTGTCCCATCACTAGTGTTGATAGTTGTAAAGTATGTGAGCAGAGCGCTGAGCAACAGAGTAGACAGGCACAGAGACACGAGACAGATCATTAATCACACGAACAAGAGCTGCCATCTTGTTTGATCGCCGAATCGACTCCAATCTATACGATATTGTTAAATGTGAGTGTAATATAAATTGTTTCAGTGTCTGTACTCTCTCGCCCCGCGCGCGACGAGGGGACTGCAGGGGGTGCGGGGTGCGGAGGGGACTGATGCCTATCTATTGATTAACTTATTACTGTTTGTGATTACGTGTCTACTTTGGCAAGTCAAGGGGATTATTAAGACTTGACGTCAGTTTGCAAAAAAGAGATTAAAGTATTTTAGAACCTCCGTCAAAAAGTCAAGTCGAGGTCCAAACAATTCAATTTAAATGTATGACATGACGCTTATTTTTGATTAATGCAATTAATTCTTGGGACTTGACTCATGTTTTAATTCTCGTACTGTAATACCTATAATATTATTGTATATGTAGCTATTTGAAATGTAGGTATGTTGTCGAAGTTATAGTAGCTTTTGTCACACAGTTCCAGAAGCAAAATAGCATATGTTTTATTCTCAGAACAAAGAGAGTTCCTCAGAGTTACAAACATATACACAAACGTTCGATTTTATAATATTCGCAGGATACGAAATGAATGCAAATCTAAGTCTCATATAAAACACCGTTGCATTGTTCGATAGATTAACAATTTTTTTCCTTCTACGTACTACTCAAATATATTTAAGCATTCAGTTCATTCATTCAGAAAATCAGGAAATAAATCACGCAATTATTCCAGGAGAAAATCATCTGACAGATTACAACCGTTACCCAATGGAGGCTACCTGACCCGTTCCGTGTACCGTTGCATCAGTTAGTTATAATAATAAACGATATAACAATAAATGTGATACAATAGCAATGATAATTGCGCTCATCGAGCGCGTCACCCGCTCACTGACTCGGTAATAGTATAGGTAAGTAGTAGTGAGCCGCTCGCCCGCGGCTGCGCCTGGTGGCTGCCACACGCTGCCTCAGCTACCCAAGTATAGTGTAGTCTCTAACATACAGTAACACAATTTAAGAAACCTCAGGAGTCAGTAAGTCGTATTTTTTTATACTACTTAGGTAGCAAACAAGCATACGGCCCGCCTGATGGTAAGCGGTTACCGCAGCTTATGGACTCTTGCAACACTAGGGGTGTTACTCACGTGTTGCCGACCCTGCAGAAATGTCTTCACACCCTTTTTAGAACCCCATGCTGTACTCCATTGGGAAACCCACGGCGGGGAGCTCATTCCACAGTCTCATTCTCATTCTTTACATTTTGCAAAAGTTCTTCGTTTGATAAAATAAAACCTACTATTGTCTTAGGAGCGCACTTGTGAGGTCAAAGCTACTGAAGCTGCCACCGGTTCTGAAATTAGCCTTCAACTTATGAGAACGGTGCGACTCAACATGGATAATTATTCTCAATACGCAACCTGACTGATATTTTGGCTATCTTTCGTATTTTACAATTCAAAAACAATGAAAACTAAAACACCTAACAATCATGAAACATAAATTAACTTTTAAACAAAAAAAAAACCGCCTTCAAAGTACATTAAAAAGTATGAAATAACACTTATCTGACACTGTTTTGAAGTGAGCGAAATCGCATGACGTGTTCTATTGAAAATATTTCGCTGACTTCAAAACAGTGTCAGATAAGAGTTATTTCATACTTTTTTGTGTACTTTGAAGGCGGTTTATTTTTTTGTTAAAAAGTTAATTTATTTTTGAATTTTTAGTTGCATCTATATGAAATTTCTATGGGACCATTTCGGTATAAACCCCTTTCGAACAAAAAAAGAATTTTGCACATCCGTCTATATATGACGGAGTTACGTCCAAACATACATAAAAAAAAAAACATACAAACATCTGAATTGATAACCTCCTCCTTTTTGAAGGCGGCTAAAAACAAATTCTTATGAATGCATTATTCATTGATGTGTAATAATTCAATGGCATTATTAATATTTTTCTATTTTAAACAGCTAAGAACGCAACCTACTATTGTTGAACATACTAGGTACAAGTGCAGCACAGACACTCGAGTATGCGCGCCGACTGGCGAGCACCAATTATCGCAATCAGTCGCGTCGCAAATACAATAATTCTCATTAAACGGTTGACTTACTCCACTCCACTGTACCGGCGACATGATAATTCTGAAGCTGTGCTTGGGACCAGATTGTATGTAGGTACACATAAAGCGCGCGTTGAAGTCTTTTATATGCGGATGTATTGAGCAACAATTCTATTAGTTATCTGCGTGTTGGATATTACCAAAAATAGAATAGACTTCTTCTTTCGGAAGAACCAGCTCGTATAATTACTATTGAACTTCCCTTACAGGTAAGTTTCTTTTAATAGTTAATTATACTTCACTGGTTCTTCCGAAAGATTATTTTACTTGTAGATGTTCAGAGTACTTCGGTCGGAGTATGAAAATAAATTACCAATTCTATAATAGAAAAAACATTCTTTATTAGTACAAGAAAGTAAGTTTTTCTACACAAATAATCATGGAATTACATATTAATTTAATGAAATAAATGAAATGAAAATTACAGAATTAATAATCAGCTTAGGATTGATCTAGCAAACCCATCGTCTAGAGCATCCTCCAAGACAGGTCTGTTATAGAAAGTGGCAAATACCCTGGAGGAGCCGTCTTTCTTATCAGTTGCAGATTGACACCTCGCCGACTAGCAGCCGAGGTGGCTGCGTGGCGAGTGCTGTGAGCTGAGAACACTTCTGTGTTCACACCACTCTCCTCCAGCGTACGTTTAATCCACCGACTCAGTGTCTGAGAAGTCACTTCAGAGTGCGGCTTTTTAAAACTAATAAAAAGCTGATCAATATTATTAGTTCGCAATGATTCTATCCTTTGTAGATAAGAGATTAATGTTTTTGCCGGACACACTTCCGGTTTTTCGACAAAAAAAGGCAAAATCAAAAGGGGCTGAAATTTATTGACGCCCGACGTTTTTATAGTATTAGGTATTTTAATTACAATTCTGGTGTCACTTATTTGCATGTTGGAAAGCTTAATTAACATTAATGTTTGAACACGATGTGCTGTTACTAAAGCTAGTAGCGTTATTAATTTTTTAGACAAATCTTCTAAGGATACATCATCATTTGGATAAATTGCACTTAATTTGTTAAGAACAAGCGATGGGTCCCAGGTGGTATCATAACGAGGAAGAGCTGGAACTCTTCTGTATACACCTTTTAAAAATCGAGATATTAAATCATCGTTTAGCTGTCTACCTAAAATTAGAACTAAGGCTGATTTATAACTGTTTATGGTACCATACTTTGCACCCTTATTATAAATGAATGTGAGAAATTCTAAAATAATTGGAGTAGATGAATTAAAACAATCGTATCCCTTATTAGCGCAAAAATCATTCCATTCTCGAAAGGATGCCTTATACTGATTAAAGGTATTTGTAGATATGGAATCCAATAGGATATCTAATGCTTCTATAGGTGCTCCTCTCTTCATGAACGCTTTCCGCACAAAACTCCTGCCATCAAAGACAGCTTTCTGTGCAGAGGGTGACGTTCCCTGGAAGGGGATGTCAATAAATTTGAATTAGCCTTTAAAATCAGCACCTCAGATATACAAAGTTTGTTAAATAATGGAAACCATGGTTGATTAGGCCAGTAAGGAGCAATAACGATTCCTGTTACCTTGTCGTTAATGATTTTTGATAACGTTTTTAAAATAAGTGAGAAAGGGGGAAATGCGTAAAAAAAGTAGCTATTCCAATTAACAGTAAGTGAATCAATGCAGAAGGCATCTGGATCACCATGCCAGGATATGTATTTAGGACACTTATGATTTAAACGACTAGCAAACAAATCAATTTCTGGTAAAGAAAACTTTACAATAACTTCTTGATATGCTGAATCATGTAATTCCCATTCAGTGTCTGCATACGATCGCCGAGACTCGGCGTCGGCAATAGTATTGTCCGCTGAAGATATGTAAGAGGCAAATACAAAATTATTTTTTGATTCACAATAGTCCCAAATATCCCTTGCAACCTTATTTAAATGGGGATATTGGACGCCTCCCATCCGATTAATATATGATACAGCGGTTGTATTATCAACTCGAATAATGATTTCTGAATTGTAAATATTTTTCACAAAAATCTTAATAGCGAAATAAGCTGCAATCAGTTCTAATTCATTTATGTGTTTTATGGACTCCGTATGTGACCAAAGACCGCTTGCTCTCTTGTCCCCACAAGATCCGCCTCAACCGGTTTTTGAAGCATCGGAATGAATTTCGAAAATGAAGTTATCATGTCGAATCTTATTGTATGTTAAGTCAATATGACTTAACCACCACTGAAATTCCTCCTGAAGGTAATGTGGAATATGCATTAATTTGTCATAATCATCATCATGTTTCAAATTAAGATATTTGACTCTCTCGAATAATTTGGTATGTGCCCAGCCGTAAGCGACGGCGGGACATGCTGACGTAAGTAAGCCTAGAAGTCGAGCAAACAATCTGACACTGCATGTTCTTGCATCTTTTAATTTTAATAATTCTAATTTAATGCGGGATCGTTTTTCATCTGGAAGCGAGATTGTTAGATTGTTTGAATCAAACACGAAGCCGAGAAATTTACAGATTTTTTTAGGTATCAATGAACTTTTGTCGTAATTTATGACAAATCCTAGTTTATGTAATATTTTTTTTTGTATCATTAAGATTTTTCATGCATTCCGAATAGGAATTCCCTAATAAAAATAAATCATCGAGATATATAACTGATAAATGTCCTGAAAGGCGTAAGAGTTGTACGACTGGCTTCATCAATTTTGTAAAAACAAAAGGAGCAACATTAAGGCCAAACGGTAATACAGAAAACTCGTAAAGTTTTGACTTATACTGAAATCGAAGGTACTTGCGGTAATTTTTATTTATACTTAGTAAAAAATAAGCATCTTTGAGGTCCACAGAACACATAAACGAATCTTTATTTAACAGTTTCATTACCGTCCTATGATATTCTAATTTGAAGTGAGAAGTATCTATGAACTTATTCAAGGATTTGAGGTTTAAAATCATTCGTTTGTCACCGTTGGGTTTATCAATTAAAAATATTTTAGACACAAATTGGTTTTTACATGGTAGGCATTCTGAGACAGCACCCATCAAAATTAGTTTTGTGATTTCTTTTTCGAAAACCCTATGGTCTTCCATATTATGAGGGTGTGTTACGAGTGGTGCTGACTGAAAAACTTTGCGTGTGAAAGGAATACTATAACCTCTGACCCATGACAATACTGTTTCATCATCAGTTAATTGTTGCCATTGAGAGTAAAAATGTTTTAATCTGCCTGCGTGATGAGTTACCTGAGGAGAGCTGACTATATTCGCCTGGCTTGTGGAGGGCGTTGGCTCGTCTGCGCTCGGCGCGGGGGAGCCGGCGCGGGCGCTGCACGGCGCTCGCGGTACGCTGCCACCGTCATGTTGCTGTACGTGTTCGCTGTCGCTGCACGGCGAGACGAGCCCCTCCAGTTTAAAGAATTTGCCGTGCTAGCAATGCCACCTCTTACTTCGGATCGGAAGCGATTTGATGATGTCTTAGGCGGCTTTGTTTTGATATCAGCCGCTGATTTTGAACATGCTTTGACAGCCTTTAATTTTTCAGCCAGACTTTCTCCGTAGAGTAAATGGTCTCTTGGTATGTCTTTTATGGCATCCTTAGTATTTTTATTTAAACCTTGAGCCAAAAGTGATCGTCTGGTGACGGATTCTAAAAAATGAAGGTCAGTTAAAATCTGGCCACCGTCGCTGAGATGTTTTATAATATTATCTCGCAACTCCTTGTCAGGAATCTTGAGAGCTGCGTCAAAAGCTCTTCCGACGCAAGTGATTCCAGCACCGAGTTGGGACTGTTTTTGCTCTAGTTTTGAGTCTCTTTTAGTAGACGATTCTTGAACAGCAGCTTTGATTTCATCGTTTAATTTAGGTGGCTTAAGAAAGGTACAATTTGTCGGTGGAAGGTATTTTTTAATTAGGTCAGTCCGACTTTCCTTTTTTATACCCTTTTGTAAAATATTGTTCCAGCGAACAGCCATATGAGCGTGAATTTCTTCACTAAACTGTTTGTCAAGAGTCGGGTCATCTCCTAGTATTGAAATTATATCGTCCTGATCATTTGCGGTAACTGAAATGGGCAAATAGTTTGCTGATTACTAATACTATATAGTAATTTATCATTACGTGGGACATACAGTCGGCACTTGTAATGTTAGCAACGTGATCACAACGTTATTATGTAGTCATTACGTGTGACATTCAGTCAACACTTGTAATGCTTACTTGATAATTGCGTAGGTCATTCAGACGCTACTTGCAATCTCAATAAAAAATATTTAAAAATTGAGGGTAGATATAATTATTTTTTATCACGTTATTTTTTATACTTAATATATAGCTTAGAATTGCATGAAGTATAATAATAAGAATTTACTTAACCAACCTTGGTTTGCTTCTATATCCAGGGAATCTCTGGATTCACTCGAAATAATGCGACGGCGGCGGCGCCTGCGCCTTCGTGGAGGCGAATCATTGCGCGGTGGCGAATAATTATTACACGCTGGTGGCGATTTCGATCGTGTCGAAGAGTTAGCCGACGTTGAGCGTGAACGTTTTCGCTTAAGCTGCTTCTTTAATCGACGAATTTCTTCCCAAAGGTCCGAATTGTTCATGTTGCGTGTGAACAACGGCGCACAAGAAAAAAGAATGACAAGTATTTGACGGATGGAGTAGGGGTAAGGTACGGTGTTGCCAGACGTTTTGTTTTAAAATCCACAGAGAAGGCTCTGAAAATATGTGACAACGGCAGTACAAGGGAACTACTACAAGTAAAATAATCTTTCGGAAGAACCAGTGAAGTATAATTTATTGTACCTTTATTGAACAAAATGGAGAACACAACATAGGCGGCCTTATCGCTAAAGCGATTTCTTCCAGGCAACCTTTGGGTAATAGGAAAGTACTATTAAATGGCCTGAGTAGAACAACCTAAATATAAATACTAATACATAACAATAAAATAAGCTAATAATTACGATATAAATCGAATAACAAGAACACCATACAAGAAAAATAAAAATGTACACGAATAAGTAGCAAGAACAAAGAAAAATAAAGTATCCAAATAATTAAAATAATAGACTATTTCAGAGTGAATAATTTGATAAAACTAGTTGTTTGAAAGAATCTGTCGTCTGAGCTCATCTGATTTCATTTGGAAGAGAATTCTATAGACTATATATAGATACAATATTGTTTTAGAATAACAAAGCATTGATGCGTGTTTGACCACAATCTCACAACAGTCAGTGATGATGTGGCCGAAGGTGGTGCACACACAAAGCCACGGAATTCATTAATTGGGTACACGAACATTCTGACGATGTGAACAATGCTCTTTCTGAAGTCGTAGATTGGTTTACTATTAATAATTTATTGCTAAATGAGAAAAAAACAAAATGTATCAGATTCAGTCTACCCAATGTGAGACATTCGGACACAAATATTGTAATTAAAGGCGAAAAACTGGATCTTGTTGAAACAACTGTATTTTTAGGTATCACTTTAGATAATAAGTTACAATGGAGCCCTCACATTTGTAAATTGGTGGATAGACTTAGTTCTGCAGCTTATGCAGTGAGAAAAATTCGCGCTCTCACTGACGAATCTACGGCAAAATTAGTTTATTTCAGTTACTTTCACAGTTTGATGTCTTACGGTATCCTCCTCTGGGGCAGTGGTGCCGAAATCAATAGAATTTTTATACTGCAGAAGAAGGCTGTCCGCGCAATATATAAAATAAGGCCTAGAGATTCTTTGAGAGACAAGTTTAAATCTATTAATATAATGACAGTGTCGTCACAGTACATATATGAAAATCTTATATAACTTTCCTAAGAATAGTGACACTCATAGTTTGAACACTAGAAATAAGCACAAACTTGCTGTACCTTTAACTCGGCTCAGCAAAGTCCTTAACTCTTTCAAGGGGCAATGTATACGTTTCTATAATAAAGTGCCCAAAGAAATCCAAGAGCTACCTATACATAGATTCAAAAAGATAGTTAAACAGAAGTTATGCACGAAAGGGTACTATAAAGTTTCTGATTTTGTAGATGACAAGAATGCATTTGAATGAATTGTTCGCTTCGCAGGCTATTGTTATATATATTTTGTAATTGTAATACTTCTATTTATTTGCCGGAGTCTTCTCAGTTCAAGTTGTATTTGGAACCGGTGTAGAGCCATTTGTTAACGTTCACAAGTGCCTTATCAGGGCCTAAATTGAATAAATGCTTTTTGAATTTTGAATTTTTGAATGAATTCCTTTAAATTTATGACTGATTAATTTAGTTACATGAAAATCTCAAATACCATATAAATCAGCATTGCAAATAAACTAGCGAGCAATAAAAAACCAACTAACGTATCATGAAATATTTCTGAAACCATGCAAGATAACTTCTTGAAGTGAAAATCTAAATTCAATGTATTTTATAACGCACAAAAAAAATATCAAATTAAACAAAAAATAAGTATAGGTGTTAAAGAACGAGTAAGAAGAAATAACTTTATGTCTTAGGCAATTTGCAAGTGGCTTTTTTATATTACTCGTCTTCGTCGTTTTGTATTTCATCTGAGAACATAATATATTTTTAGCACACGTGGTTCCGCCATATCCGAACTCTTTTTCAAAATTTCATATATGTTGGCGGTCAATCCTTTTTCCTTCCCTATCCTTTCTCCTTATCGCACGCACGCCTACCTGCATATGCGCGTTGCCCTCGACGCGCCCGCTAGCCGCGCCATAGGACTGGCTGCAGATAGCGCTGAACGCCGATGAAGAAATAACATTTTGAATATTGACATTCAAGAAGAAAATTGGAAGAGAAAAAGTCGCAGTCGCTATCAAAAGAAAATAAAATAAATAAAATTACGAAATACCTGGAAATACTAATAAGAATTCTACGCTGATCGCAAGGACCCGCAACGTACATCAGAAAGGTAGGCGTGCACAATACCTTACCTTTTTTCCTCTGTCCGATTCGCCGACATATTTTCCATCCTAGATTACAGTCCAAATTCGCAGTTTCACCATTTTTGTTCCGTCTACCCGGATTCTCATTTTTCATATCCTTAGGGATCATCCATATATAGGTTTAGATTCGTCTAAATACCTAGCCCCGCTGTTCGTTCTAGATTCGTCTAGATACACCCGCTGTTTGTTATAGATTATTCTAGATACACCCGCTGTTCGTTCTAGATTCGTCTAGATACTCTCATATTTTTTCAGTCTAGATTTTCTAGCAACTTCCTAGTTTCTTCTCAACCGCACCTTATTGAGGTTACCTACCTATTTTGTCGTAAATATAATACTTACATAAAACCGCTTACTTCAATTTAGGATACCTAACCTACATAAAACTGCTATTTTCTATTAGTAGAAATATAATATTCCATCTCGTTTCGTTTATTTCATAATTTTGTGTTCAACTACTCCGTCAATATGCCTAAGAAAGGGGACACGGAGAGTTCAGTTTCTAAAACAAATACCGAATTAATTTTATTAGAAACTAAACGAGATACCCTTTTCGAGTATGTTCAAATAGTCTATGATAGTTCAAAAACAATCGACAATAGTGAGGAATGTATGGAAAATTTCCTGAGTTCTGTCGAAACTATCGATGACATTCGCTTGGAATTTAGGGAGTTAGTAAATGAATACAATCGCACTCTACTCAAATGTGATCCTACTAGTAAACCTAACTTTAAATCTTTAATCTCGTTTGAAGATTTATACTGTCGTATCAAGCGTGTACTAAAGCGTGTCGAACCCAAACCTTCGAGTGTGGACTCTGATCATGATCAGAAGGATCAGAAGGGGTCAACTGATCGTTTAGGTTTAAAATGTAAGAAGCCATCCTTACCGCCGATCGAAATTATGACATTCGATGGGGACATTCGAAATTGGCCTTTATTTTACTCAAGCTTTAAGTCTATGATACACGACAATCCATTGCTGACGGACGCTGAGAGGTTGTACTATTTAGTAGGGAAGCTCTCAAGTAAGGCCAAAGCAGTGTTCGCTGGTATCGCGCCGTGTGCCGAAAATTATGACGCAATATTAAAATGTGTCATTGATAGGTATCAAGATACGCGTACTCTCGCATCTACTTACTTAGATCAGATGTATAATCTAAAGTTGAGCGGTCCCGCTTCTTCATCTAAGTTCCAAATATTTATGGATCAATTTGCCACTGCAGCGAGCGCACTTAAAAACCTGAAGCTTGATAATTTGTCCGACTTCATGATGTTGCATATCGCTTTGAAGAAGTTAGATGAGGAAACGATCCGAGCATTTGAATCACAGTATCGCGAAGAGAAGATGCCTACTTTCGTTCAGCTGACAGATTTTATTAGAGGACAGTTTAGGATTTACCAAAGTATGAAACCGACCACGAGTACGAGTACTATTAGTTCTTCACGAAATACGAATAAGCCGCGAACTCATGTACCAAACCCGCAATCTTATTTAGCTGTTTCCGCTTCTCAGAAAAAATGTATGTGTGATAATATCGTACATGATCATTTTTACAAGTGTCCTAAGTTCATGGACTCTACTCCATCCGCACGGTTCAAATGTATTAAAGAACATAACGCATGCATTAATTGTTTAAGTTTAAAACATAGATCCCGCGATTGTAATTCAAATTTTAAATGCCGCAGTTGCAATCAAAAACATCATTCTTTACTGCATTTTAATAATGACAATAATCAGACAGCATCGCAAACCAACACTAGTGGAATGATTGTTGCGTCTGGAATCGAACCCGCATCGAGCGCACAGTCTGCTAGTGCTGCTCTACCGCGAGTTCCGCCGTCGCCCGTCACATGCGACACGAACGTATCATCTTTGCATACTTCTATTGCTGCGTCAATTCCGGTATCTGTGAGTAGTGATGGTCACAACGCACAATGTATGCAACTTACAACGATATTGCTGTCAACCGCGCAAGTTGTTATTTATGATCAAATGGGACAGGCACACTTAGTAAAATGTTTATTAGACTCGGGATCTCAGAGCAATTTCATAACACACGAATGTTGCGTGCGTTTAGGTTTGAATTATAATAAAAATATGCAAATAATAGTGCGTGGTTTCGGTGGTTCTGAAAAACCTATTAGAGGTTCCACTGATTTTAAAATATTTTCGCGTTTTTCTAATAACGTTAATTTTAACGTATCGGCACATGTTGTCGACCGCATCACGGATAACCTGCCGTCGGTTCCCGTGGACGAGTCAGCGTTCGCGCACATGACTTCACTCCCGCTCGCGGACAATACGTTCGCTACGCCCGCTGAGGTGCACGTACTTCTTGGTGCATCATTGTTTCCGCACTTGGTGCTACCGGGTAAGGTACATAGCAAGGTGAATGGAATACCGCCCGCTATCAAAACCGTCTTAGGTTATATTATTATGGGTTCTGCTCCCGTATTATTACCGAATAATATTAAAATGACATCGGCATGTTGTGCTGTCGTCCAACATTCATTGGACCACCTTCTCAAGAAGTTTTGGGAACTCGAGGAGGTTACCGCTCCGCCCGCACACAGTCAAGATGATATTGAGTGTGAGAATCATTTTCGCGTTACCACTACACGTGATTCTAGTGGTAGATACACTGTTGCTTTGCCGTTTAGTGACGATGTCTACAAGTTAGGAGATTCATACTCTACCGCACATAGACGCTTTCTGTGCGTAGAACGCAAGTTGGAGTCGTCAAATACATTGCGCGCCGCATATAGCGATATCATTCGTGAATATCTCGATAAAGGTTATATTAGTGAAATAGGACCTTTTAATAATATCGCTCGCGATTCCACCGCATCCTATTTCGTCCCGCATCACTGCGTGCAACGTGAAGATAGGACGACTACCAAAGTACGTATGGTTTTAGACGCCAGTTGTAAGACTAGCACAGGGTTGTCTCTAAATGAGGTGTTACATACAGGCCCTAATATACAGGGTGATTTGTATGCCATACTTTTGAACTTTCGCCTTTTTAATATAGCGATTTCTGCCGACTGTCGTCAGATGTTTTTGCAGATTGGTATGCAGGAATCAGATCGCAGGTTTCAACGAATTCTTTTTAGATTTCACCCGCAAGATCCTATATCGGTTTTTCAATTTAATAGAGTTTGCTTTGGAATGAAGTCGAGTGTTTTTCATGCCGTTCGTGTCGTTCATCAGCTCATCGCCGATGAAAGGCATAAGTTTCCCACAGCTGCTGCGATTGCATCCAGTTCGACGTATATGGATGATGTATGCTTCAGCATAATGGCGGATGACTCATCGCAGAATGATGAAGCCGTCGCTGTAGCTGCCTGTATCGAGCTGATTGACATGTTTAAGTGTGGTCAATTTGACCTGGTGAAGTGGACTAGTAACTCGGTCACTGTTCTGCGCAACATTCCCGCATCACATCGAGCTTCTTTAGATCTTGAGATTGATAGAGGTGCTGCACCGCAAAAAATATTAGGTATGCATTGGGATAGGGCTGATGATGTCTATAAATTTAGGGTTGTCACACCTGAGTCAGGATGCAGTAAACGAATTATTTTATCAGTCGTCGCACGCTTATGGGATAATTTGGGTTTAGTGGCTCCCGTTATATTATATGCCAAGTTGCTTATTCAAGAGCTTTGGTTATTGAAATGTGATTGGGATGACACGCCTCCTCAAAGTATCGTGAAACTTTGGTTACAATTTTGCAATGAATTGCCTTCGCTCAACGACATACGCATACCGCGACATCTAGGGGTTGTTCAGGGTTGCGTAGCTAATCTTATAGGTTTTGCTGATGCAAGTGAACGCGCTTACGGATGTGTAATATACCTTCAGGTCATCGTTGGGAATACTAGAACGGTTAGGCTAGTATGCTCTAAGTCCAAAGTTGCGCCGCTTAAAACTATTACTATCGCTAGGTTAGAGCTGTGTGCTGTTCTTCTTCTATCAAAGTTGATGCGTAAGGTACTTGATAATTTTGAACCGCGGTATATAATCTCTAATATATTTGCTTTTACTGACTCTAAAGTCGTCTTATGTTGGATAAACTCTTCGCCGCACCGTTGGCAAACGTTCGTTGCTAATCGCATTGCCAAGGTTGTTGATAATATTCCTGTCGGTAGTTTTCATCACGTAGCAGGAATTGAAAACCCTGCTGACTGCCTATCGCGTGGCCTCTCTCCAGCGATGCTCATCAATCATCCGCTATGGTTTTCGGGCCCACCGTGGGTTTCTAAAGATCCAGCAGAGTGGCCTATCGCAGAGTTTGATCTTGGCGATAATAATGAAATGCCAGATCTAAAGCCGCTTGTACATACTGTAACTACAACCGCAACTGAATCGCCAATTTATACACTCGCTCAACGTATATCTTCATGGTCGAAGCTTTTACGAATTGTTGTATTCGTTTTAAGATATTTAAAAATTTTACCCCGCAACCATATCGTGACTTGTTCCGATTTAGATTTTGCAGAAAAAGAAGTCATAAAGGCTTTGCAATATATTCACTTTAGTCGCGATATACATAACTTAAACAATAATAAAAATTGTTCACCCGCTATGCAAAGGTTAAAACCGTTTTTGGATAAAGACGGTATTATTCGCGTCGGTGGACGGCTATCGAATGCTAATTTAGATTTTTCTCAAAGACACCCGCGTGTTCTACCGAGACACGATCACGTGGTTGATATAATTATCGATTATTATCATAGGAAGCATTTACATGCCGGACCCGAACTGCTGATGTCCTTACTCAGGCATCGTTATTGGATACTCTCCGCGCGGCGAGTTATTCGCCACCGCATACACAAGTGTAATACTTGCTTTAGAGCAAAACCGCAGCCATCTTTTCCTATGATGGCGGATCTGCCTGCTTACCGAGTGAACCAGGTTATCAAACCGTTTTCACATACAGGCTGTGATTACGCAGGACCTCTACAATACACGCCAGTTCGTGGTAGAGGAGTTAAAAGCCGCAAGGCATGGCTTTGTATTTTTACTTGCCTTACAACACGCTGTATACATATTGAAATAGCCACGGAGTTGAGTACTGTCAATTTTCTCGCTGCACTCAAACGCTTTCTTTCCCGCCGCGGTCCGGTTCAGTGTCTCTACACTGACAACGGCACAAATTTCGTAGGTTGTCGATCATACTTGCGAGATCTTTACAAGTTTCTAGATGAGTATCGACCGCGTCTCGAGCTTGAGCTTTCTGAAAGCCGCATAGATTTCAAGCAAATACCGCCTGCCAGTCCTCACTGGGGTGGATGCTGGGAGTCTATGGTTAAGGTAGTTAAGTCTCATTTATTTAAAGTCATAGGACAACAGATACTCTCTTATGAAGAGCTTTTGACAGTTCTTATTCAAGTTGAGGCACTTCTTAATTCGCGTCCACTCACTGCATTGAGTAGCGATCCCGCAGAGCCGTCTGCTCTTACGCCGGCTCATTTTCTACATACCGCACCTATTTTTTCGCTACCCGCCTCTCACATAGAGTCAGGTAACTTGCTAGAGAGACATTCGCTATTAGATAGATTAGTCCAGTCATTCTGGCGGCGATGGAGAGTCGAGTATTTGCATAAATTGCAAGCCCGTGCCAAGTGGACCATACCATCCACTCCGATTCAGCTAGGATCGGTGGTGGTTATTATTGTAGACAACGCTCCACCTCTTTCATGGCCTCTCGGTGTAGTTGAAGCTATCCACCCCTCGAAGGATGGTACGACGCGTGTAGTCACCGTTAGGACGAGTAAAGGGAGCTTTGTACGCCCAGTGGTGCGATTGTGTCCATTGCCAAGCCAATGATTGACTAGTGTTTAATACTTATACCTGCTCAACTTATCTTAATTTAAAAATTATATTTCTAAATAGGTTCAGTATCCGCATTTTCATTAATATTTCTAAATTTTTAAAGGTAACCCTTTAAGGCCGGGGGGAAATGGTTCCGCCATATCCGAACTCTTTTTCAAAATTTCATATATGTTGGCGGTCAATCCTTTTTCCTTCCCTATCCTTTCTCCTTATCGCACGCACGCCTACCTGCATATGCGCGTTGCCCTCGACGCGCCCGCTAGCCGCGCCATAGGACTGGCTGCAGATAGCGCTGAACGCCGATGAAGAAATAACATTTTGAATATTGACATTCAAGAAGAAAATTGGAAGAGAAAAAGTCGCAGTCGCTATCAAAAGAAAATAAAATAAATAAAATTACGAAATACCTGGAAATACTAATAAGAATTCTACGCTGATCGCAAGGACCCGCAACGTACATCAGAAAGGTAGGCGTGCACAATACCTTACCTTTTTTCCTCTGTCCGATTCGCCGACATATTTTCCATCCTAGATTACAGTCCAAATTCGCAGTTTCACCAACACGGGTATTACCATTTCAACCAGCACTATAATCAAGAGAGAGTTCCAAAGTGATAGTAACACAATTAATGCAATAATTGTACAATAGCAACATTTAATGTATGCATCGGGAGCTAATCAATCACCGAGATTGATGCGGCCACACGGCGCGGTGGCAGCCACACGGCGCGGCGCGGCGCGGCGGTGGCCCGATGCCGTGGAATTAACATTTTCTAAATTAACTCACTTTGATTGGGTCTCGTGCTTTGACAGATGAAAGTTATCGACTAGTTTTGTGTCTGTTTTTATTTATCGGGGATTAATCTTCGTCTTAAGATCAATGTTATTTATTTTCTAAAATCTGTAATAACGTAGGTAAATTGATTTCAAATTTTCCTTATGATTTCATTCTATAAATTATTAGTATGAGGTGTTTTGCTCATGAAAACTATACTGTGTGAAGATTTCGAGATGGCATATTTTCGAAACCTATGTTGATATCTCCACCCGGTAAAGTAGCGATTAGCACATGCATGACTCTTATGTAAATGATCAGTCATAATGTTAAAAAAAAAACATAATCAAAAAAATTAAAATCAAAGCCGTTTATATGCCGTACGATATTGATGCATTTTGCAATTTTTGTGAACAATACACCTAAACAAAATAATATTTAACAAACAAAGACAAAGAAGAAGACAGTCTATATACAACTTGAATGAGGAAAATTAACGGGATCATACGCTTGTATATAAAGGGATGCGCTCACTGCAGATGTATGCGATGACGTAGGCGTCACACCGTACCGTGTGGTGCCGCGCCGCGCCGCCGCGCCGCGCCGCCTGTGCCCCGTCGCGTCCGTGTCGCGTGACAAGTGACAAGTGACGCCACTCCGTCACACACACAAGTCGACAATACTGAATGTCGACACGCTCCATTCATATTAATAACCACGGATTATACCACGCCATTTATTTTAAACAATACTTAATACAATAAACGTGAATAAAGCAAATATATTTTTGTCATAAGGCGATTAGTCGCTCTGGTTTATTTGAACTGTAAGAGCACAGCTTAGTCTATAGACCGAATGAGTTACTTTGGAATGATGGATAAGTTCCGCACTCGAAGACATTTATGGCTCAACTTGTGTCTGTTGAATGTAGCATTGTAATTGAAAGTTATTATTGACTAATCATACTTTGTTTAAATTACTAGTAAAGTTATACTTACTCGATATTTCTTAAAACGTACTACTTTCGTTACCGATGTTTCATGATTTAAAGTATTCTATTATAGATTATGACTGTATTTATTTATATGAGGATTGTAAATGTTAGAAAAAGACACTTATTTGTTCTTAGTTCGATTCATGTTTTATGATCCGTTTATCGCACTATGTACATGTATACATGTTTGTGCCTTAACCGCGCTTAGACGATTGAACGGATTTGGCTGAAATTTAGCACACGGCTAAAATATGTTTTGGATTAACACATAGGATACTCTTTATCCCGGGAAAATAATATATCCCTCGGAAACGCGGGTGAAACCACAGGGCGCTTACTATATACAGGGTGTTGTTTTGGTCGGCGACAAGCGACCCAGGAGTGGTAGTACAAAAAATACATTTCCCAAAAATGGACTTAATTCCATTAAATACTGTATATGTGTTGAGAAATACCTTATTCAGTTTGAAATAAAATTACCGCAAAGTATGGTCACTAGCCACGTGCACTGATTAGAGCTAGGCACAAGCCGCCATCACCCCACCCCTTTACCCCCTCGCACTCCCGTTGAGTATTACGTCTATATTTTAGCTTATTACATGATTTTCAAAATAATATTATTTTTATTATTATAAAAAAATAAAGTATTTTTTTATATTTTTTTTAACACCAGTATCAGTTGTATTATCGACCGTGAGTCGCTCGTCGCTGACCAAAACAACAACCTGTATGTGTTTGAAAGGAGTTTTAGAGCCAAACCCAAACTCAATTTTTTAAAAGATAGAGCCCTAAGCGATCCCTTCTCAGTGAAACAAAACAAACTAGCGCTAGGAAGCGTTTCGTTCGTGAGGCGTATCGCACATCTGCGCACTCATACATACATTATACGGGCATCGCGTCGTGTGCGCTGCGCCTTATCTGCGCACTGCGCACTCTCCGCTGCCTAGAATGTTACCCGCTGTACTGAAGGTTAAGTGTTACCAATAAATAAATAAAACATTTCATTTATCATGTATTTTTCCATGAGGATAATTTATAATTTATCGTAATTATTTCGAATGTCACGCTGTGATTGTACACCGATACATAACGTTTATCTATCATTATTGGTATAAAAAATGTTTATAAATTGCAAATTTATTTTTATTGCTAGGTCTAGAACGTAGAAATACTGATCAAATCGATCTCTATGGATCAAAATTACTGAATGAATTATTTTTTAAGGTTGTCAACGTATACAAATAACACCAGCATCTTAAAATGAAATAGGCATAACTGAATACTATCAGTATAGGTAAATTAATAATATATAGGTAATTAAAATTATATAAGTTATGTGCGATAAACAGCATGCACATAAAAATTTATTGAAACCGCAGGTTGGGAGCTTGGTCCGCCAACGCATCAACTTATTCAGCTTGGCTATCCAAAGAGAGAACGTGCCTCCCTGGTGGGAACCTTGCCGTTAGTTAATCGGTAGCAGCGGCAGATTCGAGGATTATTTATATATATAGCTTGTATTTTTTACATAATTATTTGTAGTAAATAAATAAATTATTAAATGAGAACAATTTAATATCAGTTTTATACAACTAAAACATCTGTCGACGAGATATTCGAATGAGAGCAAAAAAACTATTAAAAAAGCAATTCACAGTCCAAATTCTCTTTTTACTATAATTTAATAAGTACGGAGCATCGCAGACATATCAAATATTCCCCATAAACAATAAGCGGGCAATAGTAGCGAGCTTGCGCGGCGCCCCGGCGCGGCCGCGACGCGGACGTGCGCTGCGCGTGCGATCGGCCGATAGGCGGCTGTTTTGAATATACTAATACTGACTTCACCCGCCGATAACTAAACGTGATGTTTGGAACTTCTAGCCTCTTGTTTATTTGTACAGCGATACAAACTAACTTATAAAAATAGAGCCTGTTCTGTGCTGATTTATTTGATTTGGTTTCATGACTTAGAAATATACTGGGTGGAGATATTGAGATTGCATATTTTGATATGTAGGTTTGGGCATGCTGAACAACTTTTACTATACGACAACTTTTTCTTACGTTATGATCGACGTTTTGTATGAAAAGTGTTTGTCCCATACTAAAAGTTATTCAGCATGACTGACTAACGATATTTATATATTTTCTAAGCCCAACAGTTTGTTAATTACACAATATTTGAATAAAGGCTTAACTAATATTTTTGAAATGTATTTTTTTATTGAAACACTGATTAAGTCACCATTGCGTTTACAGTAATAAAACTTTATAACGAATAGAATTTATAAAAATACATAATATGTGTATGTTTGCATTGTAGATTCATAATGTTAGTACATGTAACAGATTACTCTTTTCCATGTTTCGATCCTTCTTCTTCGTTTGTCCTCTTTCGACTAAAATCACTGAGCTATAATTATACTTATTATACGTAATAATAGCTCAATGATTTTAGTAGCTTTTTTTAGTAGTTTCACCTATAAGATCAAGATTAAATAATTTTTCGTTATACTACTAAAAGGTAGCAAACAATCTTACGGGCCGCCTGATGGTAAGCGGTTACCATTTATTGACGCTTGCAATACCATGAGTATCACTGCACATTGCCCTCCTCCATCAATCTCTTCTCAATGTATGTATGACACCTTAAATAAAATAACAATCACAGATACAAATCATATCTATGAAACACCGTCGCGACACTGTGCGACACTTCACGGTACGACGCGGCGGCAGGCGGCAGGTGCACTTGACGGGGCAGCCGCTGAAACATGCGTCCCTGATGCATTATTTATACGAAAGTACAACAATTGTATTCAAATGGCAGTTTTCATGAATTCACTAAATCGCAGAGTTATTGTTATTGTGCAAAGGTTAACCGTAATGTAAGTGCTCACTGCGGTACAATACTGATCGTATCTCGCGCCTCGTTCGCGCTTTGTTGTCGCGCCACCTTATTTCTAATTTATACATTTTATGGAAAATTATTTCTAATGTAAGGCTAAACTACCTCTCCCACCAAGTATACCGAGGACCTGGTCAGAGACGCAAGGCGCCGCTAAATGCAAGCGGCACAAAACCGTTCGTTGTTGAAATTTATGAGAAGGCCTATGTTCAGCATTGGACATCATTCGGTTGAATATGAGCTATATCTGACAAGAGGATGATAAATAAATAATAATAATAAATATCCTGGGACATTCCTCACACACGGCTAACTGATCCCAAACTAAGCAGAGCTTGTAATAAGGAAACCAGATAACTGATATAATATATAATACAACTTTTTTGTTTGTAAGTACATATATGTTTTAATATACATAATGATACCAAGACTCAGGATATACAGACATGTTCATACACCATACTTTTTAGTAAAAACAAAATATACACCTATGGGAATAAACGTTGCCCGCGAGAACATCATGTTGGGCCTCTCCAAGAGCTTCTACAGCCGCTTTTTAAAATATGTACCTTAACTAACTAGCCGCCGTAAACAAATCCATTAGTATAACAAAATGTATTCCTCCCGTGCAGCCGCCAGCGACCGTTCACTTACATCTGAGTAGCCGCAGATAATGGTTCATAAAGATAAATATTATGGGTAGAGTATGGCTCTTTATGGGCCCTAACGATGTCATATAACCGATCAACGGTTATTGTAATATAACTAACGGATAGTTTAGCCTTATCTAACGATACCTAAGCTTATTATAGCTATAGTAAAAATAGTTATTCAGTGATTAAACAATAACCTCGACGCATTAATTGTTGATGTTCCTGCAGCTTCCCGCGGTTCACTTCGCAATAACGCCGGCGAGGAGCTCACGCACGCGATCGCGCATACATAAATAGTGTTAATTGAATAACGGCATTTCTATATTGACTCCATTACTCTTGTGCGAGCCCCCCTGGCCCCCCTGGCCCCTCCGAGCCCCAATAGCCCCCAGACCCGCGAGTGTCAATGTAGAGACGGCTCCATGCGCATAAATTAAACTTTACAACTATATATTTAATGGCAGTATTACCTTTTATATTAGCCTTTCAAAGAGTTATTTAATTTCAAACGAGCCGTTTTATATGCGGAAGTCCTCGTCAAAGCACAAAGCGAAAAGCTTCAGATACGAAGCCGCTTTCTATTAAGCTTTGACACATGTCGTTATTCACCTTCTCTTCGAGTGCACGAAACATATTTATTGCACGCATAAATACTTTGAGGTTTTGTTTAAACACATGTGTTTAATATTGTCCTCATTTCAAAAGTATTACTATACTCTATTTCACATAGGATGAGTCGTCAAGGTCAAGGGTTTTTTACCAATATCTAGTGAAATTCCATTTGATTACTCTGAAATAGTACTCACAATATTTCATGAAACCTCGCTCTATCATAGTATTCCTTTATTATATCGAAATGAACATTAATCATTGAGAAATCACCATACCATGTATCACCAAACTCATGCTATTTGAAATCTATTATAATGAGGTCTCCTAGGACTAAAAATGCCTCTAATTTAGCTGTATCCCTATACGTCCTTTCTGTGAAAATTGTATCCACTTGAGTTTATTTGACAAAACTTCCATATTAAACTAAAATAAGAATATTATATGGAATATATCGTGAGAACACTAACTAACAACCTCTGAACAACTTCAAGTAATAGGTACTTGTCATATTATTCGTTTATTGAATCAAAACATTTCAATCTAAAACTAAACTTATAAATCACGATACTTGCCGCGACGTGGAGTACTCTTCACAGCACAGAGCGTACTGTTACTGCATATAGCTCGAGAGCTATAGAGACTAACCAAACTGAGCCTCGGCTTCATGCTTCAGAGATTCGACTTCATGCTCAAGAGATTCGGCTTAGTTGAAATAATTTCTTCTCGTCAGTTAGTGTGGTATGTACAACATGAGGTAAAGACAATTTAATTTTTGAGAGAGTTTATCGTCATAACTAAAGTTGTAGATATATTCCGATTAGGCCCTAAGAGAATACTATGCTGGTTGAAACTACTGACGTTATAAATATTAAGTGAAGTTATTTGAACACGAAAACCCTATCAATTTAATAGCAGTTGGGAGTTGAATCTTTTGTAGGAGATTCTAAAATAATAACAATCACAGCTAAGTAGCCACATCGTAGATTTCATGCCGCATCGATTACGAAACATGTCGCATTCGAAGACGAATGTCTAAAGCCGAAAAATGTATAACACTGAGTGGTCACGCTCTATCTTCACCTCATAAAGCTCCGTGTAGTGGCACTCGTGCGTGTTTGCAGTAAACATGCGTCGAACGGTATTGCGCATGCGCGGGGCAGTGGGCACCCATCACCAAGGGCTCTAGACGTTGATTTCTATACACAACTCGAGGTTGCGTCATTGTCCATGCGAGTGTTGTCCAAACTTGTTGATTGAGCACTTCGCTGGAGAGTCGAGCGCAGGGCAGGTGGCGCAGATGGCTGGGCTTGTTGCAATGATGAAACATTGCATTATTTGAAACAAATATTCTAGCTGCTTAGTTGTAAGACAGACAATAGTTCAAATGGAAATCGGGTATTGTTATGTCCTAGAAAATATTACCTAGTTTTGGTTGACACTGGTTAGTTGTTGCTCTGATGGCAATATGGGCAACTGGGCCAATTTTAATTATAATACGCTTAATTAACAAAGACAAATTCGTTCATGAACTCATAAAAAGACAAAAAAAAAACATTTAGTGAGTGCAGGAACTAGTAGGGTACTGAGAATAACCATCTTTGGGACGAGTATCTGGCTAGAAACCAAAATTAAATAAATAATATAAGTTTAAAAGTATTTAATCTTAGAAATCAGTTTGAAGAGTTTAATGGGTTAAAAAAGCATTATTTAATAAAAAAAAAAAAAAGAATTAGCAAAGAAGTAATATGTCTAAGTCAAGATCAAACCAGGAATATTCTCAGCTAATCAACCTGCCAATCCACTCGCTAATTAAATAAACCATGTCAACAATGTAGCCAGTAACGCGACAAGTTGCCTACATCCGCAGTCCGCAGCTCCGCGTCACCCGCGCCGGCGCCGCTGGGCCCGCTCATGTATTATACATCCGTGCTTCATATGGCGGCGGATCATTACGTTCATAACTGTGAGCTAGCTTTATTATGTTTTATTGTTTGCTGTTAATACCTTAAAAGGGAATCTATGTAGTCTTTGTTATTGTTAGTTTGTATTAAGCTTTAATTTTCTTTTGTTTTCATTATTAGTTAAATGGAAGAGAAATTAATATATATTAAAGAGGGGAGTATTCTCAAGTTCTATTTGGACTGGGTACTTTCCAACGATGTAGGTCGAGTTGAATTCAATCTCATATCCTCGAGCCGCCTCTGTAGTTCACGCAACAATTCAGTCGGACGATTTTATTACGACACAAGTATCAAAGGGGGCGTATAAAAAACTCTTAAACGTCGGCAACATTTGCAATTCCCGGTACCCACATTATGAGCATCATCCTCCTTCATATATCCAACCCCAGCGGTCCCGTAGCTCACCGCAGCTGGACACAGCATGATATCCTCGCAGTCCTTACACTACAAACAACTGTGTTAATGAGCGCATCTCGTGCCGCGCTCTATTAACGTCTCAATTAACTGCGCTGCGCAGAGTTATGATGTGGCACCATGCACCTGATTTATTCCTCATACAGACTACATGGTTATATTAAATACAAGAGACTTGTACCTACTATGGTATATTCAAGAAATGCAGTGTTAAGTTGTTATCATAGCTTATTGCCTAGGCTATTAACAATATTTTTTTTCCACCTTTTCATATTCCGTCGTTACTTTCGTCTAATATCAGTAATTTATGTTGTTATTAAATTATGCGGTTGAATTCATTTCAGTTTTATTCAGTTCTTTATTCTATGGATGAATATATTTTTTAATTTTGTGTCAAAGACCGATATCACTTTATAAGAAATCTGAATTAAAACTATTTGAATAAATTTCCTCAGCGACTGTCCATTATGAGATTTGTATCACAATAAAATTAGCCATTTATTCTGGTCGGGTGTCGGCTGTCGATGCTTGATAAGCGCAATAAAATTAATTTTCAATTAATATGCCGATGCACCACACTACTGGATAGACTCACTCTATTAATTCGTGAATAGACGTTATTATTTTTATTCCCCGATCCATTTACGACACCGAATTTAATGTAACTTCTGTAATAAGTACACTTTTATATAAATTAATGGTGTAAGAGACGCCATCGTCTCGCGCCGAGGTGTCGACATGTGTCGAGGATGAGATAGAGACAGTACGAGTGGGACGAGACCGCTCATAAATACGTCTAGTTATTGTTTCTATAATTAGATGACGAATAATAAATGTTTAAAAATAAATTGCTTTTTTATTGTTCATTCTTAAAGTATCAAATTTTATAAGAAACATTTAATCGATCGATTCCATGAAAGATTATAATTTGGGAAAAGATTCATTTTTAATTTATTATGAACTACATAGTTTCAAACCCGCGGTGAAATTAATTTTATGTTTTCCCGAAATAAAAGTAGACATGATCTAGATCTATCTAGATGTGACAATGTGGTTCACAAATAAAGTACAATTATTTTGTATTATATACTCAAGCACTTCCATTTAGGCTTGAGTTGGTAAATAAATTAGAGACAAGTAACAAGTACCTATATTTGGATTACAAAAAGATGTTAATACAATGCGAGTGTCCAGTTGTGCGACACTGGAATGTTGCACATGGAGTCCAGAGTCGCACTTGTTAATCTTAAATAATAATGTAAAGTTTATTTTCTCTACTAACATAGTTTTTAAGCACGTACTAACAATATATTTTTTTTTATACCACTAAGGTGGCAAACAAACATACGGCCCGCCTGATGGTAAGCAATTACCGTAGCCTATGGACGCTTGCAACACCAGGGGTATCACTCGCGCGTTGCCGACCCTGAAGAAATCGCTTCATGAATGAATATTATTTGATTTCAATGAATAAATAAATAAATATCATTAGCACGATTCCAAATTCGTTTAAATCTCTAATGTTAAGTGTCCGAAGCCAACAATACCCCTTACATAAGTTAGTAGAACCAACGATCATAAAATTGTATCACTGAAACGTATCAGTATCCCGAGACGTATCTGCAATCAACCACCTCCACTTACCTACCTAGTCTAGACCTACCTTAGATTAGTTTCGAAACAAAAGATCCCATGATAGGAGGCACACCGTGAAATACTGAGTATAAAAGTGAAAGTTAAAGAAATGTTAAACATGCGATTCTATTTTGCATCAAAAAATATTACATTTTGTAGTGGTACTACTGTACCCCCTACATACTGGTGCGATGCGCCGGCGCAGACGCGGGCGCCGCGCTGCCCCCGGCTTCATATTTAATAACATAATTGCACGTTACAACTGTTACAGGTTCGAATCTCGCCGACAATACACTGATTTCTTACAAACCAATTATTCATTACTTTTTTTTGTTTGATCGACTTTCTATCTGGATTCTTCATTTTTCTCTTGGATAATTATTAAACTAAATTATATGAAATACACAAGAATTATTTCCTATTCAACTAAATTTTGTTGGGTATCTGTGTGCTTTTTATAGATTCATTTCAAACACCGCGAGGGCAATAGAAAAAAAAGAGCAGTACAAACTATTATGTTTAAAAAAATCTAGTGAAAAGCAGTACTTTAAAAAAATACAAGAGGTAATACTGCACAACATCTTATAATATATTCCAACTTAAACGCTTCAAGCTACGAGTATTTTAGGCAAATGGACATCTCAAATTACTACACATTAGATAGTGTTAATAAATAGCGATAGCGACCACTCCCCGACCCGACCAGCCGGCAGCCGCCGAGGAGCTGTATACTGCAGTATAACAACAGTTATACCACATAATGGTCGAATAATTTAACACATAATTTTCAAAGTTAATCATCTTTAATAGCGATGATCGGAGATCCGTTGACAGCGCATAAATAAAGTTTTTTGGTGGTCTGTGCATTAGAGAGGTAAACGGTAAACTGCTGGAATCAGCTGTAACTTATTATCGAAAACCTTAATTTGTATAAATTTTTTTAGTTAGGAAAATTCATATATGAAAAAAATATTAAATAAAACAATGCCTGACCGAGTTTGTTGCCGAAGTCTAAACCGGTAGTAACATTTGTATCGTTCATAAGTGGCTTACCTTAATTAATTAGGTAGTGGCCCTGATTCTGTTGTTCACAACTAAACTAATTTTAATGTCACTATGTCTCTTTCTAACAAAAAACATAAGAAAAGGATGTAAGAAATTAAGTCCTGTCAAATTAGTCCAATGCTTGTTTTCAATATAAATTTAGTCGCCATCTATCGCGGTTACGCCTAAATACACGCAAAATAAGACGGCAAAGATTAATTTGACAACTTAAAATATGTTCTATCCTTTTTCAATAATGTTCGTAAGAAAGAGATGAGATGTGACTAAAATTAGTTTAGTGCGATTTACAACAGAATCAGCACCATTAGTTAGCGATTAAGTTTGATTATTTTCGCTATAAATCTGAATTTTGCAATCAGTTGAATATTTCTTATACTTATAGGTAAAATAAAGAAGTCATTAATCATACTAATAATGAATGCATATCCTGATACACAATACATAAATATAACAACCTCAAAACTTATTTGCCACCGCAAAAAAGGCTAAATAGGTGTTATCTTAAAATCCAAGTGAATCATGAATCACAAACAACATTCTAAAGCAGTTGTGTCCGGTAGCTTAGAGTCCCCACTAGTGGCTTATAATATATTAACGATTTGATTATGATAAACAAATCTTAAGAGTATCCATACAAAAACATAAAGTTTGGATTATTCACATACAAAAGCTGCGGTGGGTTTTTTATCCAATTAAACGTTTCCAAAGAAACTTGTCGATAAAGTTAAATAAACTCGGCGGAGCTGTTTTATTAACAAGGTGTTTATTATTAAATTGATGCTTGAGTTGACATTGTGGTTTTATTTAAGGATAAGAATGGGATCAAAATAAACGTTATAGTTCACACGGAAAGTTAAGAACTTTTAAGGTAATAATCCTTGTAAGCAATTTGCAAAGTTCTGCAGTTTGACAGAACGTTGATAACGAGCACGATACCATTTAAAATACTTGATATTTATGCAGTTTAAATTGCTGTTTAAAAGCAATCGCTCAGCAGTTACCTACTTGTACTTCGGAAAGAACCTATGCAACACTTTAATTGCTTAAAAGATACGTACTTCTATAATTAACTAAAAAACTAACTTCATAATATTAATTTAATTATTGACATGCAATGATTATGATATATTTTTGAGAATCATACAGCCCTTTCTTAGTTAACTGAACAAGACATCCACCAAAAGCCCAAAGAGCAACTTGACATAAAAATAAAAGGCTCAAAGGCTCAATAAAGACGTGTGGTGTGTAGTATTCGGTGGGCGGGTGACATCGTACGGAATCATTAGCGAGCATGACTTGCGGGCGCGCCGCTGCCGCTGCCGTGAGAAATACACTAAACCCATTCAGATTATACTTATTAAATGAGCCAGAATGTGTCTTAATTTGATATATATTTTAATATTATGTAGTCACCTACAGAATATTATATCTCATCAAAGTTTATATTATCTCTGTGAAGATTTATTTTGAATTTAGATAGATCTGAAACAGGTATGTGAGTGAAATTGCGAGATATTAATGGGAGAGTGATTTTCTACTTTATACATGCATATCCTTGAATATTGTTTCGGTCAGCCGTTACACGTTGTATACGAAATGATTGTACATATTGTGCTCGTCTCTAATAATTATGAATAAGGCAGGTGGAATGATATGAGATGAAAATGAATGGGTGAATGTGGATTCAAATCAGAAGAAATGTAAGAAGGTTTTTTGAAATAAAAATGAAATTATGTAAAGAAAATAAAGGTCCTTAAAACATTACCTCGCTATATTTCCTGTATTATAGTTTTCTCAGTTGGTAGTCAGTTCTTAAGTGCCTTATTAGTGACAAATCTGAATAAAGAGTAATTAAAAAAACAGCCTAAAATATTAACAGATGGTCATAAAACTCATAAATTAACAACTAACGGCCTTACTCATAAACGCTAAATAACTAAATCTACTGAATAAATGGTCAAATAAATAACGTCACCTTGCTGTCATTGTCAAACAATTTGACGTTATTTTGGATTAGTTAAATAACGTTTTATGAGTAAGGGGATAAGTGGATATTTAATAATAATCTGGGGGCACGGAAGTGCCCCCCGCCAAGACAGCCAAGCGAAGCGAAAGGGCACCTATCTTTTCTCGAAGCGCTTCATCGTTTTTTTGAACCCTCATAACTTGGGTTTGGATTATACCAGATAAACAAAATTCTCAGGACATGATGTCAATAGTAAACTTATTAAACATATTAAGTTTCAATAACATAGCTCTTATACTTTAGATTTTATTGATATCTAAAAAACCGCAATTTCGTCACTGACTCACTGATGATCATCAAAACTCATAGGGTACTTCCTGAAGTCCTAGAAAGCTGAAATTTGATATGTAAGCTTCTATTAGTACACAAACAACAAAAAAATTATAAAACTTGGAAATTTCAAACAAAAAAAAACATAAGCAACTTACAAAAAGAAGTGAAATCCCACCAAAAACATTTTTATGTAAAATGTCGCCGCCAAGACATATGGCTCATACTGTCAAAAAGTTATCAGATCTCATGTAGAGCCAAGCTTATAACTCTACATGCACTTACTCTACAAGCCCTAACTTCACAAACTCTACACACCGTAGTCAAAATATGTGGCTTGGCCGTCTCAATACTTCAAGAATTAAATAACAAAAAAGTAATGAACAGTGAATACATTTTTCACCTTACTCCCATGTGACGATAGCAAAACGGCCAAGCCACATATTTTGACTACGGTGTGTAGAGTTTGTGAAGTTAGGGCTTGTAGAGTAAGTGCATGTAGAGTTATAAGCTTGGCTCTACATGAGATCTGATAACTTTTTGACAGTACGAGCCATATGTCTTGGCGGCGACATTTTACATAAAAATGTTTTTGGTGGGATCAATTTAATAAGAGTTTGATCGTCAAAATAATAAAAAAACAACGTTCATAAAACGATGATGTAACGCGTACGCGTAAATTGTTGACATAACTTCGATTGACTTCCTTCTGTGGACTCAACGCAATTGACAACATTTCACAATAGTTCCCTAGATTCCTGAAGAAACACCGAAAATTATAGTCTCACAAATGATGTCATTGATTTACATGGTACCCATGTTTTTATAAACGATTTTATTTCATGAAATGTTTGCTGATGCTGATACCGTGATTGTAAACCGGCCGATTGGCGAATGGAAGTCTAAATTGGTAAAATAAGATCTATTCCATTAGACTCCAGATTACCCAAACGATCATTCGAATCTAACCCGTACCCGAGCAGCTCTGAATTACGCCTTATATGAAGAAGTAAGTAGCCAAGTACCAAAAACAGTAAACCTACATTTGTATTTGATAAAACCAAATCCGAAGCAAGTATCAAAAAAATGTTGCACGTGCGTCCATCGGTCCATCGTTCCACGGTGTTCAGCGACGCGTGAGAAACCACTATCTGAGGGTTGGAGGGGGCGGAGCGGCGCAATCGCTCGAGTAATCCGATTAGTTTTTATAATAAAACTGTTGACGCACCGATGACATGTGACTTGAGAGTCGTTCACTCACGGACGAGTTCTTGTTGCTTCAGATACATTGTCGATAGGGATTTATACGTTGATCAGTATTTTATTGCTTCTTTGTGGTTTTATTACGTTCAAGCTTAACTGCCGCGTAAATATAGTGGTATTTAAAACAAATGTATTATTTTATATCTATATTCACGCATGTCCGAATTGTTGCATCCGTAACATCCCTGATTCAAGCTGTAAGGAGAGCCATGTATCTAATTATAATACAACTCCTCGTAAATCTTTCTTAGAGAAATACAACATGCCAACACTTCAAGCAAGACGTAATTTACTTGAGGCAATGTTTCTGCACCGTCTTTGTCACGGCGACTTCGACTGCACCGATGTATCTAATCAAATCTGTTATATTGTACCACGCACAGTACATCGGCGTGAGGTGCGCTCGCGAGGCCTATTCCACACTATCCTCTGTCGGACTATAGGTGGAGAGCGTTCGCCCTTGCGTCGATTACTAAATAACTATAATAACTTATTTGAAAATATAGATATATTTGCACTGTCTGCGAACAGATTCAGAATTAATGCAACTCTAAGTCACTCACTGTTTATATTGTGTAACTCAGAGTTACATAATATAAATTGTGAATGTCTATTTAAAATTTAATATGTATATAGTAATTAGTGGATAATGTTGTTGATCAAACATTTAGCACTACCAATACCTAGGTTATATCATTCTTTAATGTAATATGTTTGTACTGTTTTTTGTCCCAAATAAATAAATAAAATAAATAAATAAAACTCTGTTTTCAAACTCATTTATGTTCTATAGCTGCGCTGTGTAAGTCATTACAACAGTTTTATGTTGTACCCTGGCTCATATAGCTACATTAATGTGTATATGTACGTAAGTTTGGTGACAATCCTAAATATACCGTAACATCGAACAGTCATATCTGCTCTAAGTACATCCACGTCCAAACTCTCTTATGTATTTGGAGGGCACTTCTAAACTAGACTCATTCTGAACCAACAGGCGGCGCGCGGTGCGAACTGCCACGTGACTGTGGGAACTGAGTAATTAGTTAAATATTCTTAACTCACTTATTGTGTACTCGACTAAAAGAACTCGAGTACATAACGGAATCATGCGCATGGGTATCATAAACTGGCATCTGTTCTAAACAAATATATTTGAAATGCGGTGCCAGTTAGAGAGGGTAGAGCATTGAAAGAAAGATGGCAATTGCAGCTTAATGACGTATCTACCATGATGCAGGGAAGTAGAAACGAGAAGGATACAGCACAGATACTTTTATTTGAAAAAATATTGTATCCTATATTTTGCGCATTAAACTTTTTCCCGGGATATAATCCTAATCTTAACTTTCTAACTAATCCTAATTATTATAAATCAGAAAGTGAGTTTGTTTGTTACGCCTTCACGCCTCTACGGATCATCATGAAATTTGCCATGCAGATAGCCTATGGTATGGGTATGGGGAACGCGGGTGAAACCGCGTAGGACAGCTAGTAATAATATATTCTGAATGAACACGTATTATAATAATTTATTTGTGTTAAACATATTCTATATGTATGCCGTTCATGCGTGACTGAGTCACAAACATCAAAATCGCTACCCGCTTGTATGACCAACGCCGCTGTATCGTAACAGTCGTATGTGAGATCATGAATAATAAATCGCTAGTAAATAGCTGAGGAGCAAACAATGTGACTGTGCCCGCGCCGCGCCGCCGCGCGCCGCCCGCCGGTCGTCTCCACTGATACACTTGCATAATCTCGGAGCACTCGGAATATTTTAGACGTCTGCTGTTAAACTAGCGGAGAAGATTCTCGTGAGAACCGCTTCGGAAACGTTAACTAATTGCATTGATGCTTTTGTTTTTCTAACTCGCGATATTTCTTAACTAATATAATGAGCATTACATTTTTGCCAGCAATTTTCAAAGAATCTTTTGAAATAGTACGTGTGTATGCTTATTGTACCATCTTTTATTTACGCCCTACTATCTACCTGCTCCATAATCATAAAATGTTCACAAAAACTAGTACCAATTCAGTAATTAGTCCAGACGGTTAGTCAGTAATTAGTTACTGGCCCAGACGGGCCAGTAACTAATTACTGACTTCCGCCGCCTTTTCTCAAGCTTTGTGCACTTGAAGTTTCAATTCCATTATTTATCCTGTTTAATAAATCTTTAAATCTCGGAACGTTCCCAACTCGCTGGAAGACAGCCCATGTAATTCCTATCCACAAGTCTGGTGATGTGACTCTTTGTGAAAATTATCGTCCAATTAGCATCCTATCATGTTGTGCGAAACTTTTTGAGTCTCTGATATATGATGTTGTGTATAATCACGCTAAGCCATTGATATCACCAAACCAACATGGTTTTATTAAAAATAAATCCACTACTACTAATCTTCTGGAATATAAGGATTACATTTGCAGTATCTTTGCTAGACGTGGTCAAGTTGATTCGATTTATACTGATTTTTCTAAAGCCTTTGATACTGTTAATCATTACATACTTTGTCGGAAACTAGAATCATTTGGCATACATGGGAGTCTTCTGCGCTGGGTTGAATCATATTTATGCCGAAGAAATCAGCTAGTAGCCTTGAAAGGACACACTTCCCCACCAGTCATTATCACTTCCGGTGTTCCTCAGGGGTCACATCTTGGACCATTATTTTTCATTATTTTTATTAATGATCTTATTGACCGGCTTTCTTGCTCTTCTTTGTTGTATGCAGATGACCTAAAAATTTTTACGTCGGTTACTAGCTTAAACGATGCAATAAAACTTCAACGCGACCTAGATTTGATCTCAGAATGGTGTTTATTTAACCGAATGCATCTGAATGTAAATAAATGTTTTGTTATTTCTTTCACTATGAAAGTTAATAAGATTCAGTTTGTATACTCTTTGAATAATCAGACTTTAGCCCGTAAGAAAATAGCCAAAGACCTGGGAATTATTTTTGACGAAAAATTAACATTTAGAGACCATTACGATCACATTATTGATAAAAGTTCACGTTTAATGGGCTTTATATACCGCATGACAAAGGTTTTTAAAAATCCTTTGTCATTTATATTCCTGTACAATAGTTTAATAAGAAGCACACTTGAGTATAATTCAATTATATGGTCACCCTTTTATGCTGTCCATGTTGATCGTATTGAATGTGTTCAAAAGCGATGCCTTAGATTAATCGCTTTTAGGTACAATCTACACCGGTCACTACGGTCCTACAGGGACAGATTATGCAAATTTAATGTGAGCTCACTTGAGAATCGTCGGAAGTGTAATGACTTATTATTTCTTTATAAAGTAATTAATTCCGTAGTTGAATCCCCTCTTATTTTATCTCATCTAAACTTCAACACTAATTATAGATTCCGTAACCCCAAAACCTTTACTCTTCACGTTTATCTCAACAACACGTCATTTTTTAACCCACTGTCTAGAATGTGTCGACTGTACAACGAACTCGTCGACAATAATACGACTATTGATATCGATATCTTTAGTAATAGGTTTAGTTTATTTAAAAACAAAATACGAAGATTTTACTTAGATTATCCATAATTTATTTACTTTGCCTGTCTTTGTTTGTTTCAAATGTGCCTACTCATCTTCCATTTAATTAATTTTTGTTTTATTATTGGTTTAACTTTATTCATAGTGTTTTTCTATTTTTTATATGTTCAGTTTGTGTGTATATGTTAAGGATTACGACCTGTTTTAAATATTAATTAGATATATATTTTTTATTTTTTAATGTCTGTAATCTGTTTTATACACCAATAAATAAATAAATAAATAAATAAATTAGTCATAATTTTCATGTCCTTCATTATTCTTAACTTTAGACTTTCATGACATTTTTAAAATCTTCTTATTATAGTAACTACGTGGTAACCACAGAAATCGGAATAAATAGGTAGTAGTAACTCTGGTATGGTATTTTCCCCATCACTACTTATCGTTTAGTTTGGCAATAACCACGGAGCTCGATGATCATGCCCCCCCCCCCCCCCCCCCTCTCCAGTGGTCAGCGGAGCCTGAGAACCTTCCTAATGAACCCTGCGGCTTCACGTACACACATGCCGCCAAGTTGCGGTCACCCCCAGAACGATACCCTCCGCTCGTAAATGCATGCGTCGCGTTTTTGCCGGGTAATGGTTTGTAATGAAAATTCCTTATTTTAGCGGTTACCGGTACATGGAAAGCTTTCCGCGCAAATCGTCCGCCGACCACAAACTAGCGGAGCGACTGACGAGAACACACTTGAGGTCTGACTGTGAGGGGTCAATATTAAGTTGCGCGAAATTGTACGGAGAGCTGATGTCAAGTTGAAAATTGTTATGCAATAATATCTGATATTCCTGAGAGTCAGTTTATTCTAGGTATTGATATATTAAACACTCTTGAATTTTAGTTAGGATGGTAATTTATCGCCACACACAACCATCAATGTAAAAATCATTGCATGTATGACTGCACGATTTTAAAATATCCTGGGACATTCCTCACACACGGTCATCTGATCCCAAACTAAGCAGAGCTTGTACTATGGAGACCAGATAACTGATATAATACATATACTACTTTTTGTTTGTAAATACATACTTAATATACATAATTACACCCAGACTCAGGACATACAGACATGTTCATGCACACAAATGCATGTCCTGTGTGGGAATCGAACCCACGACCTGCGGCGCGTAAGGTAACCTTAACCAACTGCGCCAACTGGCCCGTCAAAAATGGAAAATGAAGCGTATACATACCCATTTGAGTATTAAATAGATCTACTAAAGGAGCACGTTTTCTCAACTCGTAATTTTTCAAGTGTCCGTGTACATCTGCCTGCATGTTATCTTACGATCCTCGGGTTCATTTCCTCTCACGATACATTTTCAATCATTGTGCTTTATGCAGATGTTTGAGTGCTACATCTCGGGTTGCACCCACAAAGGGTAGTCACGAGTATGATTAAAACCCGTCGAAGCCTGCGCGGCTGTTACTGAAACCGCGCTATTTCATCCTGCGCGCGCGCACACAAATCAGTAACGGGTGAAGCGACCATATAACACGCTAACTTATTTCCTGACGCTATTTACACGAAAATAAACTAAAGCATCTTTACTTTAGAGTTTAAATTTGATCGTTTATGAATTATAGTGAGCAATAGCAATGACAGGAGTAATGAGAGCCCTGTAACCATCAGATGGGGTTGAATATTGCGTGGCGTATGAAACCGGATGATGTATGGGCGCGGTGAGGTAGGCGCTAGGCACGGGGCGCGTGATGGTAAGCACCAGGCGCGGGGTGTCATGTAGCTGACAGTGCAGTACGCCAGCTGATTTACCGTCAGCGTCAGTGAGCGAGCCGCTTTGTGAGCGTGAAATTGAGTTGCGAACTGATGCTGATGGATGAACACGCTTGTCTGCTCACTCCATGATTTACTATTTGGGAATTTGCAACTTTTATCTCCAATCCTTGTATGTACCCAATATTTTTCGACCTTATATTAGTGATATGCATGGAAATATTTCACCCAAATATGAAAAATAATTCCTTATTATAATAATATTGGTGTGGGCGTGGTGGAACAGGAGCAAGCGCATCTTGCGAGGAAAAGTTTAAAATCTCGGGTCATCGTGAAACTTATGTAACCTACTCAAGTATTCAAGTATAGTCAGGAATCTGGTAACAGGAAACCTGCATACAAATTCAGTGTAAGTCTCCCAACCTGCAAAGTAACCACAATGATAGGAGGAGCTCGATAATTATAACGATAGAAGGCGATGATAGCTCAGTGGTAGGGATTGTATCCGCATTGGCAGTGGCGGCCGCGGCGGTGGTGTCGATGTCGGCTGGGCGCGTCGGGGTCACGTGGCCAGGTCGGATGCCCCACGCGCACGACATTCCGCACTATAAGTGTGATACACTTCGCTAGCCAGTAAAATGTTGCTACATTTATCAATATGCTGTTACAGTAATACCCAACTAATATGGCTTACCGATGTACCTGCGCTGAAGATACATTTTCAAAGCGCGGGAAACCGCTATTAGTCGGCAGCTGCCGCCATATTAACGCGCGCCGTGCGGAGGGGCGTCACTTGCGAGTGAGACGGAACTAACAGCTGCAGTGTATTATGAACCTTATATGTAGTAGTGATCTTAAGTTGATTGTAAGTTTTAAGCATTCTTTCGTTAATCTTCGGGGACATACTTTCTTTTCTGTGCGAACGAAGATTCACGACGCGCCATATCAGTTGGGTACTACTGTACTCTTAGAGCAGAAGCTTTCTTTGTACACTTTAAAACGTCAATTGCACAACATATCAGATATAGTCAATTACATTTAATTAACATAACTTTAATTTCAGCGTATAGAAGTAAATAATTCCAAAACACAAATTAAACGGTTTAATTTTATTCAAAACATTCCGAATTTGATTTAAAAAGAAACAACACTCATAACATTGATGAGTAATGTGCGAGATACACCGAAACTTGTCACAAATGTGTCCAGAACAGTTGAGCGGCATGCTATGCGCCCCGCGGAGAGACGGACGGAACGCACGCCTGCGCCCGCGCACTGCACTTTACATGCATACGAATACCGTGTTAGCTGAGGATAGTATAGCTGATGTACAGTGGGCTAACTACGATAGAACTCTTAAAATGTTAAAGAATGCTTGAAATAAAGAAACATTGGTGCCGATTCTGTTGTAAATTGCACTAAACTAATTTTAGTCACATCTCATCTCTTTCTTACGAACATTAATGAAAAAGGATAGAATATATTTAAAACTGTCAAATTAATCTTTGCCATCTTATTTTGCGTGTATTTAGGCATAACCGCGATAAATGGCGACTAAATTTATATTGAAAATAAGCATTGGACTAATTTGACAGGACTAAAATTCTTACATCCTTTTCTTATGTTCTTTGTTAGAAAGAGACATAGTGAGATTAAAATTAGTTTAGTTGTAAACAACAGAATCAGGGCCATTAACTATGTTAGATAAGATATCGCAAACTTCTTTACAGAACGAAAATAACTCATCGTTAGGAATAAATGTATAACTGGACTGCCTGCTTGTCAACCTCTTGATATAAGCACAATAGTTCAGATTACTTTGGATTTATATTTTCACAACATTGAAAATAGCATTCTCATAAACATAAGTAACTGCTTGTCCTTTACCCATACTAATTCGACGTATGTTTGTAATACTGTATATGTATGAACTGTGTGTTTAGAGTCGAGTTGGGCCATTTCTCGGAAGTGGTCGTGTTACTCCATGACTGTTTCGGGGTAAACGGCCGCGATAAACACTAAACGGGCGCGCTAATAAGCGCACATTAGCGAGCTCGGTCGGAGCTGCGCTAGCTCACCTTACCGCTCGCGTGTAGCTGTTATGTTACTTGAACCTCACATATTTAGGGAGATAGAAGCATTCAAAAATATTCCATAAAATATGAAAGGGGAAACACCGATTAGAAGTTCATTTGATAAAGGCTAGAATTAATTGACTATGTTTATATATAGTTGTAAAAGGTGCTGCTTTTGGAGGCTAGTGTGCTTGAGAAAAGCGCTCGTGGCGTAGCATGATTAGCCGTTCTTAATCGATAATGAAATTGTTAGCAACAATATTGCCTCTGTTGACATGGCACAGGACGAACCGGATGGTCTTTATAGTGATCTCTTTAAATTTATAAAGACAGAATTTGATAAGGCATTTAAAACCTAGGACCTTTAGTGTAAATAATGAAATTAAGTTTAACGACTGGGCAACATCGGGTATTTACAGAAGTAGAGCTAAGTTGTATGAGCTGTATGGCATGAAAAGATTCAATCAAAATATCGATTTTCTTGAGTATGTTAAAAAGTATTCCAAAATTTTTAAGAAAGCCTGTGCTTCTGCTAAGTCCATATATTTAAGAAATAAAATTAGTCAGTCAAACAATAAAGTCAAAACTACTTGGAACATTATCAACTCTGAAAGGGGAAAATACCAGAACAGTATTATTACTGTTCTGGTATTTTCCCCTTTCAGAGCGTATTGAGTTAAATATTAATAATAACATTATATCTGACGATAGTCAAATCGCACATGCTTTTAATTTATTTTTTACTAATATACCGGTAGATACAACTAGCTCTTTGAATTCGTCACCGATAGATGCTGAATTGTTATTAAAATCCAATGTGTCTGAGTGCTGTGAATTATTTAAGTTTAGGCAAAGTTAAGCTACCACCGTGGTGGTCGGTACCTGGATGAGTGACCGACTAGTGGTATTTCAAATCGAGCGTTTCCGTGCTTCGGAAGGCACGTAAAGCCGTTGGTCCCGGTTATGACTTAATTGTGGTAGTCGTTAAGCTAGTTGGATGCCTCTTACTTAGGCGGCTTGAAAAACTCCAACAGTAGGTTGACCACTAGCCTACCTCCACCGATCCGCAGTGGGCACGCGTGGTGGAGTATTGCCCATTCCCTTTCACCATCATTTGTGAAAGGAGGCCTGTACTCAGCAGTGGGACATTATAGGCTGATGATGATGATGTGCTTGAGTTTGATATTTTCTAAGTCACCTCATAATTATGTTTTATTTTTTTATCCACCATAAGATGTAATCATGATGTAATAATTAAAAGCTGGTTTTGAAAAGACTAATTGCTGATATTCTCGCCGGCTCCCCTAAGTAAAAGTTGAGCCGGTATTAGAGTCAAACTATTCATAAGTGCTTGTGGACGCCTAGTTCCATTAACGATTGCCATATGATACTTATTTATAGTGTACATAAATGACTATTAGTTAAATAAATCCATGAGTAGGCAGGTCTTTTTCAGAGAGCTAGAGCATAGCGTTTATTCGCTCAGAGAGCAGCTGAACTGCCCCCCTAAAAAGGAAGCTAAAGCAATATTGCTAACGCAATTCATTTTTTCGAATTCTCGGCAGATCCTACGTAATTTCAATATTTTTTGGTATACTAGTCACTCATTATACATAGTTCAATTCAATAATAGATTCGGAATTGATGAATGCCGTAAATTCGAAAAAATGAATTGTGTTAGCAATTTTGCTTTAGCTTCCTTTTTAGGGGGGCTGGGGAAGTAAATCCACTTTACAGAATACCGCAGCCAAATGACTTTATCTTGTATTCTTGCGCGTGAGTAAGGTCGCCGGAGCTCACCATGAAGGAGGGAAAGGTCGGTAGCGCGTTTGTGATGAACCGTGTGCTGCAAGCGTCCATATGGCTACGGTAACTGCTTACCATCAGGTGGGCAGCCATAAGCTAGTTTACCGACTTTGTCGGATAAAAAAAGGTTTGATGATAATTAAGGCTGAGACTAGTGTTATAGTGACTCAGCTGATTTGATTACATATTATTACTAGCTTCTGCTCGCGGCTTCGCCCGCGTGGCCTACAGGAAACAAATGACATATTTTTTTAACCGACTTCAAGAAAAGGAGGAGGTTCTCAATTCGGATGTTTAGATTTTTTTTTTTTTTTTTATGTATGTTCGGGCATAGCTCCGTCATATATAGACGGATTTGCAAAATTCTTTTTTTGTTCGAAAGGGGTATATTCCGAAATGGTCCCATATAAATTTCATATAGATCTGATGATGAGTTTCGGAGATAGACAACGGAACACTTAAAAAAATTACAGTAAATCAGCCGCGATTGCTACTATCGCATAAATATGCATTGTTTACGCAATCACACAACAAAACATCAGGCCTGTACACTCGAAAGGGTTACGCAGATGTATTCAGTATATAATGAAACTAAAAATTCAAAAATAATTAACTTTTTAACAAAAAAAATAAACCGCCTTCAAAGTACACTAAAAAGTATAAAATAACTCTTATCTGACACTGTTTTGAAGTCAGCGAAATATTTTCTATAGAACACGTCATGCGATTTCGCTCACTTCAAAACAGTGTCAGATAAGAGTTATTTTATACTTTTTAGTGTACTTTGAAGGCGGTTTATTTTTTTGTTAAAAAGTTAATTATTCTACAACAATAAAACAAAACAAAACAACTTCATCCCGCTTCGAGGGTGGAATAATTAAAAACGCTGAAACACGAATAAATTAATTTTCAATCTTCAGACTAAACACAAAATTTGAAGATCCTAACTTCGAAACTGACGGACTTTCGTACAAACTTTCATCTCCTATTTTACCCCCTTAGGGGTGGAATTTCGAAATACCCTTTCTTAGCGAATACCTACTCTTCACAAAGAATATATAGGTACCTTCTACATTTCATGTCTCTAGGACCAGTGGTTTAGGCTGTGCGTTGATATATCAGTCAGTCAGTCAGGACTTTGAATTTTATATAAGATAGTTATAATTATGTAATCAAATAAGCTCATAACAAAATGTCAAACTTCAGTACAACATAACAGTTAGTCAAATACAATTTCTATCAACTGACATACATAATATTTACATGATGTCATTTACATGTGACATACCATGACGCAAGCAGCGCCGCGGGGCGGGTCTGTTTCACAGCGATTTATATTATAACCATTCATACATGATATTTTATACCGATTTGTGGAATTAATTTGTAATCTGTATACCGTTTGTGGTCGAAGCGATTAGTGGTGGAAGATGTGTGGTAGCCGGCGGGTGGGGTTATCGGCGTCACTAAAAGGGTCGCTCGTTTGCGATAGCGGGCGACACTCTCTAACAACCGCTTTTAAGGCGCTTCTCCTTAGCTCGCAAAATATTGAAGCTTTAAATTTAATTTACATGATTACAAGAAGCCTACATGAGTATTGAGGGATGTAGTTCTGCGACCATAACTTTAATTCTGGGCGCTACTTCTAGGTGGCAGTTTTCCAAAGTCTTTAATTTGGATTGGTAGGTTTGTCACGCTATACAACTTTTACTGTGGAACAATATCAGAACACAAATAAAATTGAAAAAGAAAATTAAAAATCTCAATTACAGAAAAGATCAGACAAGAAAGATAATTCAGAGAAATTTTTCAGTATAACAAACTCTACTATATGTAAGTATCGATTATTTCGGTTAAAAGGTGTTAATCTCACTAATATTATAAATTCGAAAGTTTGAATGTTTGTACCTCAATCACGCTTCAACATCTGAACGGATTTGCATGAAATTTGACACACTCATAGAATATGTTCTGGATTAACACATAGAGTACTTTTTATCCTGGGAAAGCAATATATCCCTCAGGTATGCTGGTGAAACCGCAGGGCGCAACTAGTATGCTATAATTATTATCAAAAACTACTGTAAACACAAGATAAG
>OX596262.1:148796-257117 GCA_951394255.1 Polyploca ridens
CTGGGGAAGAGTCGGTAACGCGTGAGTGATGCCTCGTGTGTTGCAAGCGTCCATAGGGCTACGGTAACCGCTTACCACCAGGCGGACAGTATGTTTGTTGGCTGACTTAGTTGTATAAAAATAAAATTATTTTTCTGTATTTTTTTGTTTCGACCCTTGAAGAAAATTCTTACAAAATAACAAACAATCGTTGTTTTTTTTTTCATCTGTCACATCTACCAGCTTGTTTCGATACTTGCACTTGAGAGCATGCAGGCGGTGTATGCTTGCCATCTTTAATTCAAATCATAGTTTACCATCGTTAAATTGTGCTCCTTGTCATAGTAAAATATATATATTATTCTTGATACTTAAGTCTAAAAAAAAGCCTTGCTGAGTTTCTTGCCGGAGTCTTCTCAGTTTAAGTGTATTCCGAACCGGTGGTAAATTCAACTGTATGTAACGTTCATAAGTGCCTTACCAGGGCCTAAACTGAATAAATTACTTTTTGATTTTGATTTGAGTCTAATGTTTTAATTAGTTAATAATACAGTTTCTCATACAACAACAGTAATATCATAAAATATCGAATTGTTATTAGTACAATACGGTACAATTTAAACACACACCGTGGAAAAGAGAGCGTACCCAAAATGCATTTCAATATTCCCTAAATTTACTCTCATGGCTTGAGGAGCGAATAAAAATGGAGAGATGCGTTAAGGCTGCTGTTACACTCTGCGAAGATATTTTTGTAAAATCCATATTTAAACAGATATATACTAGATTTAGTTATTTTGTGTTCAGTTTTGTGTTGTGTACAGTGGTTGGTGTACCTCCATAAAAATAAAAATGGCTTCACTGCAATATGCTATGAAACTGTCTACTTCTAATTATCTTACAAGAAATAATATTTATTTATTTATTTATTTATAAGGTACACCAACAACGTACATACACAACATTTTAGACGGAACATACATAAAGTTACAAAATCTAGTACATACATCAATTACAGGTATACACAACATTTAAACGGAATTATACAATAAGGGTAAAGTAATCAGTCAAACAAAACGTGAAAATACTAATATCTCGAATCATAACGCTTTATGATCGTCGGTTTTCTTACGCTTTGTTGACTAGTCATCTGCATAATCGAAGGAACTAGTATTTCACGTTGTATAGTGTAGCATAGCACACATTCGCGCGTTATGACTCTGCCTCAACTCTAAACGTACAGACATCGTAACTTGTGCTTTTATTATCAGGTGCGGGTCGGGAGGGACGTTTTATCGCGTCTCTCGCACTTCTTGCACTGTTTGCATTATATTTTTGGTAATTTCACAGCCTTTATAACATGTTTACTGCCAATAAAGTTTATTTCTTGCGATGTATTTAGTATCGTTATTGCTTTTAAAATGCCATCCGAAGTACCGTTAAGAAGTTGGAGAAAATTTAGTGTATAAGAAATGTTCCAGGATAATAAAGTTTTATTTAATAATATATTATGCTAGGTGAAATTTTGTTTAAGAAAATATCGTAATTTACATAGTAATATTATGTATAAAAATATCTGTCCTGACTGACTATCTACCAGGGATAATATGGATATGAAATTTCTGATACGGATAGAGGTTTTAAGATACGGTTATGGATTTGACACTATTTCGGATATCCGATAGTTTCGGATAATTTTAGTTACGGATATTGCTTTTTTTGGCGCGGCTTGTGTATCGTCTCTGCCCAAAAACTCTGACAAAAACTTGATAAAAAATGTCTCAGTTAGACTCCGCCCCTATCCTAAGTTATTCAAATCTTTTATATCAGATTTGGTTACGGTTATGGACAGATTTTTATTTCGGATATCCGATAGTTTCAGTTATGGTTAAGGATCTCCATAACATCCCTGCTATCTACATTGAGCATCCATCAATGCACAGCCTAAACCGCTGGACTGAGAAACATGAAATTTTGCACACAGGTACTTTTTGTAATGAAGGACTAAGAAAAGATCCACTTGCAAGGGCGGATCCAGGGGGGGTCATGGGGGTCATGACCCCCCCCCCCTGGGCCTCGGCCGGCTAGCTGTATTAAAAATCTTAATCACTCGCACACCCTTGATTGTGTTGTCAATAGGTTCTATGGTCACATGAGTAATGATAATGTGATTGACATGGTTTTAAGTATCATTTTTTCGCGCTGCGCGGCCCCTCTTTTCTATAAGACGCTAGAACACTTCACTAGAACCAATGGACCGATTTTGAAAATTCTTACAAATGTACCAATACTCCCTACTCTATTTTCGTGTGAATCTGCTGGTAACAGCTATATAGAACTGTGTATTTTGAAACCCATCCAAGCTGCATATAAGTGTGTGACCTCCCCCTGACCTGAAGGCTGGATCCGCCCTTGTCCACTAGCTAGTTAATTCAACGACGACAATAAAAGCGAGGCTCGCTGAAAAATCCGCGAGGAGAAAAGCTCAACTCAGCTTCAGCTCTAACGTCTAACATAAGTCTATTAACTTCGTTACAAACCTACATTATGTAGGTGGTTAGTTTTTTCTTTTAATTACGTTTTAGGAAGTGATCGCCAGTAGAGGTTTTAAATTGAAATCACCTCATTAACATGCAAAACTGTGGCCTCATTACATAAATAACCTGTGGTAGCTAATTGATATCCTGTCCGGGTGTAATTATGTTTTACATAATATTATTATTAATTACTCGACCGCTCTGTAGTTTTATGATTCAAACCGGTTTTTAATTTTCGAGAAGTCAATGGACTTTTGCAGTCACAAACATAGTACTAATATAACAAATATAAATTACTATACCATACTGAATATTTTTACGTGCATAATAATTTGTACGCACTTGAAATAAGTGTAAGATGTTACTTGGTAGTCAGTATTTAGTCCGGATAGAAATTAAGAATTATAAAAGAGAACTGATTAATAACATTGTTTTTGTTTTTTTTTAGAGAGAGGGTCTGTTCCTATTAAAACTAAATGAGGGTCGACTGGAACCCATGAGTATTCCAAATAAGTGCTTGTATTATAATTGGAGTTAATTTATATATAAGTTCAGATCGTTTTCAAATGAAACTAATTTAAAGCATTATCTTATTAAATAACTGTATCATAAGTTATTTCGACTGAAAAGTATCTCAATGTTAATAAAACGAAAAACTCTACTAAATAAAGCGTTCCATGTATAGGTGTGTATGTCTGTCCGTCTGTCAAGCGAGATTGATGCAGTGCGGAGCAGTTTGCGTACCTTGCCTTCACCGCACTACAGCACTAACATTTAAATATGTTTAATGGCGAGGCAAGCATAACGGTTTCAGGTGCGCCAAAAAGAAAAAAAAACTTAAAATACTATTTTCCAAATTAGAGAACTTAAAACAGTCTCAAAAAATAAACATTCCGCATATATTCACAGAAAGTGAATATATGCGGAATGTTCTGCTCTTATTTATAAGCACTGGTATGTTACAATCTACTTAACGTGAACATGGTCTTAATACTAACGTAAGTGTGGCCACACATTATAAAAATAAGGTACCTATTTGACATTTCATTTAAATCTCGAAAGAAGGAAACCACAGACAATCATTTTTTTTAAATTCTAGCTTTTCATGATATGGGTCCTCAGCTTTGAAAAGTAGGTTTTTTTTATTATGCAAGAGCATGACAAAAAATATGTATTCGAATTATTCCATTAAAATTCTCATAGAAAACTGCATGGAAACTTAAGATTTACATAAAATCCATAAAACTGGTGAAACTGGCCATCACAAAGCAAATGATTGAAGTGTCCCTAACAATGTAGTGTCTGGGAAACAGTAAAACAGTCGTTTATGGCTTATGCTTTAAACTATGCAGAACTTGCGTTATAGGTCGCTGTTTTACGACGAATCGTTTCAATAGAAATATATTTTATAATATTAACAGTGAATAAATCATTTAATTTTATAAGTCAAAATTATCACTTCTTAACGAATAAATATTTATAAAACAAATCGTTAAATATATAGTGTTATGATGTGATATGTAAAGTCATAAAGCCCACGCATTTGTGTTTATCACTTCTAAACGATGATCGAATTGGGTCCTTATTAAATAAGCACGTAAGTTTATTTTGTAAACAGTAATTTTTATATTTATTGCCGGCCCTTCTTAGCAAAACTTAAGGTCTGACAATTTTTAAGTGCCTGTGAACAAAAAACATTTCATTGTACCTTAATCATCTTTGATAACATTATTCGATATATAATATTAGGTCTTTACCTATGAAATTGCCGTTTTGTATGAACAAATTTAAACGAATTTTTTCATGTATTTTTTATTTTCATCGCAGATAACAAAGCGGTTCAAAATTCCTTCATTTGTGTGTCTGTTGAGCAGTGCAAGGCACGTTTCGACGCGTACTTCGCGCTGGCGATCATTGAGTTCGTGGGGCACCCATTTGTCAAGCTTTTTTACCTTGCCAATTTGACGCAAATGGACCAATATTGTTTTGACGCTAACGTCGAAAGCTGCTGCTAATTCAGCCGTCGATTGTGTATCATCAGCTTCCACAATCGCCTTTAATTCGTCATTGTCGACCAAAGTTTTCGGACGACCGCGAGGTTCATTTTTCAGGTCGAAATTCCCAGAACGGAAGCGAGCAAACCAATAACAGGTGGTGCGTTGGTTTGTAGTGTTAGCTCCGTAAACGTCGTTGATGTTGCGTGCCGCTTGTGCCGCGTTGCTGCCACGACGGTACTCATATTTTTAACGTATCCATGATGACGAAAAAGATTGAAATGCGATGAAAATGTAACACTAATCAATAAACAAATGACTACTTTTGGAAAAAGAATTCCATGTTTTTATTATAAAATTAATTTGAAATTAGAATTCTTAGCCAAACAAAAATTATTTTGATTTGAAATGGCCAGTACTGCAGAACAGCAATTTCATAGGTACCTATTATTTAATTAAGTATTTGACCACAATTTTTCACATGGTATAAAGATAAAGACAAATGTGGTAATCATCAAAAGTCATGCTAGACGATGTAATTTTAAAGTAACCCATATTACTACTACTTGACAAATCTTTATTAGAAGTGGAAACATAAATCAGTTAGCCATAAACAAACAATTGCCAGCTGATTTCCATGATACTCAGTTATGTAGAGACTGTGAAATCTTTGAATATCTAATATAATGGCTGACAACTTACCATAGTAAGTGGTAAGAAATGACTAAAATGGTAAGACCACAAAGTCTACAAAACAACCTCCTAAGTGCAGCAGTCGAAACACACCAGTAAGCACCAGTTACAGATTTTCAACTTAAAGTTTGGAGCCAGCTGGGCTGGTTAGCACCTAATATCACCGAGCTCTGGTTTCTTCACGATGGTTTCCTTCTCAAGCTCATTGTTTTATTCGATCCCATGACCCTGGTCATGTTTTTTTTTTATATACGACTTAGTTGATAAACAAGCATACAGCCCGCCTGATGATAAGCGGTTACCGTAGCCATATGCACGTTTGCAACACACGAAGCATCGCTCACGCATTACCAACACCGTTCCACCCTCCCCTATTAGCTCTGGCGACATTTTATTTGACATCGCTACTTACCCCTGAACTTATTGTAAAAAGCCTCACCATGTCATGTCACTTTGGAGATGATATATGACAGCATCTGCGTACGGCATTGAAACAATCTAAGAATACCAGGAACCTCCAGTATCCGTTCAAAACGTTCATACACGAATGACAGAACACAAGTCGCCTGTCACAATCCGACTTGTATATCGAATCCGACATCCGAGACATATCTCGATTGTTTTGCGAACGAGATGGTATCGATAACAGCGGGCGAGCGGACCGACAGGCGAGCCGAAACACAGAATAAAGAACAAATAACAAATCAGAATTGTATGCATTTTAGAATATGGTAGCCAGGTTTTCATATACTTTGTCTTTACTTACCTTACCTAAAACGTAAGCCTATCCAATAAAAATAAGACACAACATCGATCAACAATTTGTCAGGCAGGGTCAAGTGAGTCATCTTAGCTGTGTCATTATCATCCATTGCTTTTGTGTACCTCGTCACCGACGACGTCTTACTATAAGTTTCCATTCAATCAAATATCCAATTTCATGTTATTTTAAAGCTTTTGCGATATCTAATTCCATTCCACAACCTGTGACCGTCGGACGAGGGGCGCTCGGCCTCGGCGGCTGCGCAGATCGCATCCGCAGATACCGGCGCGGGCGCAGCTCGGGCGGCTGCACTGCGCGGGAGCTATTAAAACATTATTCCAGCAATAACCATAAATAAAGGAAGCAACAAAACACAGGAATGTCTAGAAGCTGTAAAAGATCTCGATGTACGAACACGCGTGCTGTTAATTTTAGCTGGCTTTTGTTTTTTGTATTCTTTTAGTTCTGAGTGGCAGGACAAGGAAAAATGTAGCAATATACTACTGCCTAAATTTTTTTATTTTTGCAAAATAAAGGTACCAAGAATGATTAGCCGTCTTTCTACTTATGAAATGATGATCACAGAAACGTTTTATAATTTGCTCTAATACTGGACGTAGCAAGACTTTGCATTGCTAAATATTTGAGGTGTTCACTACCATATTATTGATGGTTTTCGAATCAACCTCGTCAATTAGAGACCACACTACAAACACTGCCAAATTTTTGTCTAATGTCCAAAAAGGTACATCTATTTGGTATATTCTGACTCCGTGAATGCCATCGTATTGTGAAACCTTAATGACTTCAAATCTGTTGTTTAGCCACGATGAGTCCGGAGTCGTTACCATGGTGACCTTTCGTCGGACAGCTAAGTGATATCGCTCGCTCAAGTGAAGTGTACCGACCGCCGCCCGCCGCGGCTGACTCTCATTGAAAGTGATCGGTCACAGTTCAAGAACACGGCACAGGCGCAGGCGCGGGCGCAGGCAGTAGGGAGCTCGCCTGATTTATCGATAGTACGGGATGAATAATGCAAGGGCATGCAAAATGGATGAAATGCAGTTAGCCTATGTTATTGTAATAAACTGGAATTACCGGTTCCTTTGAGACTTAAACTTACCACTGGTTTTTCAGTCAAATATGACATTGCGAGGAAACCTGAGTCAAATTCATAAGTAAAGGAATTTCACCGAAAGCTCAAGTTCATTATGGGTTTCGAACCCAAGACCTTCATCGCAAATCGCAATTAAAGATACGACCACAGAGCTATCATTGCATCAATACCACAATACTCAATACTTGTTAAACATTTGATAAATAACCCGGGTCCGCAACGATATATCGTAAAAAAAATCTTACAGGAATTACAAAGATAGCTGTAATAAAGACAAATCCATTTACTACAAAGCGATGACACAATATTTCCATACATATTATAGTCCCATCTAATTCGCGTCGACTTGTAACGGACATCTTAGAGTATTGAATACTGTTTCGGATGTGCATTGTGCAAGTGTGGTGGATGTGTCATATATTATGTTGATTGTCTAACAGCCGCGTTATTTACTTGCGGTGTGGGACAAGCTGTATTGCGCATACAGAGTTAGGATAGTATGGAAAGCGTCAGGCGATAGAAGAGCAAACTCAATATTATATTTTCTGAGTTTGCGTGTATAGTTTTGTAATAGTTTACAGACAAAAATATCGGTAAAACAAATTATGTACAAATTACAATCACTATAGTATAGATGAAAAAATAAAACTAGACCTAAGCTATATTAATATTATGAAAACAATACATGGAAATAATTATAAATAATCGGCGAAAAGCTGGCGAAGTGACCTTGTTGACTAATGCGCTGCCCGAGATAAGCGCCAGCTCTTAGGTCTCCTGTCTTTTGGCGTCTGGACAAGTCCTTTACCAAAAGTTTTTGTTATTATAAAAAAATTATTTAAAGGAGAACAGTTTGTTAAAAAATCACCGTGATACTCAGCTACACACGGGATACAGTGGTAGATGCTTGGTAATAGGTTTTCAATTTGCCTACAGCTTTTCCACAATGCTACCATAATTTTGTGCTACGAATACTGATATGACATAAAAAGGGCGGAATTGAAGAACCATACATATTACACCAACTCCAAATTATTAGGAACAGGGCAGGTAGATGATCATTACTATAATTTTGTAGCAAAACAAACAAAAACTTTAGAAAGTTGCATTAAATGCTAAATTCACTTTAGTGGCATGCAAAAAGTTATCTTATTTCTAAAACAACATTGATAATATTATTTTTAACTGGTCTATAAACTATACAATCTATGGTGGCACTACAGGTGACAATATATAGTGTTGAGTGTGAGCCCGCGGCGCGGCGTGAGCGGACAACGCGGCCCGTTTTGTTAATGAGCCCCGACGTGTAAACCGTTCCGGGAAACCCGAGATCTGTGTTGTTAGACTAATGTCGCGAGTCGCTCTCTAGTCTGAGGTGGAGCCATTATTAGACGAAGCATGACGATTTGCTTTGACAGCTAATTTATTGGTTATTGTGGGCAGTTATTATGTGTGTAATGGATATATTATTAAATTGCTAATTCTCGTGAAGGGTTTATCTTTAAGAGAATATGATAACTGTGTTAGAATCCTTTACATGCATTGAAAATAAAACAATCGTTTCAACGCTCAGTACACGGTGCACCAATTTATAGTAGGTACTTTGAGTGACATCAATTGTTAAGAGGAAGACAAAGCATATGCTTTGGCTACAAAAAAAATACTTCAGTTCTCGAATACATATGAATCCTTGAATGAATTCACAGATAAATAACTAGCGAGAACTTAACCTTCAACCGGTAGGAACCGTTTTATCTGACGGAGTTAGACACAACAGGATATAACCCTAATTACTCGAACACAAATACCATCGACTCGGAACGATCTCTGAATAACAAACAAACAAACAAACAAGTTATAGAATAAATTACAATATTATTGAATGCAGGCATTGTAACCGTCGGGCGGCGCGGCGGCCATCGAGCCGCGGATCATTGGCAATTGGTTCGTACTATAGAACTCTTTGTGCTTTGATATGCTTACCTGAGAAGCTCTACAAATGCCATCCAATGAGTAAGTATTGTTAAGAGTACTAAGGCTGCTCAATATGCTCAAATAGACCTTCTCCATAAATTGCCACATGTGATTTTGATCCATCAACCAACACACAGCAGTGACTGATCAGGTATTCAAGATGACCCTTGTACTAGAAATAGTCAAAAGCTTATCCATAAAATAAATCTATCAAATGTAGAATGTTTAGTAAGGAAATAGCCCAACTGATTTCCATCATAATTTGACACTATAGCATTACTTTAAAGTCAAAGTCAAAGCCATTTATTCAATTATTCCTTCATAAGTGCCCCGGAAGGGCACTTATGAAGGTCACATTTACTGAAGTTACCACCGGTTCGGAACTCGGCCTTCAACTGAGATGAATCCGGCAAGAAAATCGGCAAGGTTACATTTTTAAATATTTTCTGGACAATCTGACTATGGTTGACTTTTTTTTCCAAATAATTAACAATAAAAAAAAGATATACCTAAGCATAGATATAGACGAAAAAATAACAAGAAAATAAATAAAAAATAATAACCTTAAAAATATATTTATAAGCTATAAGCCTTAAAAATGCTCTCTAGACTAAATTACGTGTACATTTAGTACAAGAGCATTTGCACGTGTTTAACATTAACTTGTAACTCACAGTTACTTAATCAGAAAGCGCAATAAAACCCATAAAATAACTACATAGTAAAAGTGCGGTTGTAAAACTTTTATAAAATATTGTCAATTTGATTGTATCGGAGGTAAAGCGGGTAAGAAGTAGGCACCGGACGCGCCGACTGATATCGGCACTGAACTGGACCGGGCTGCTATAAAACGTAATGGCAGACTCAATTAAAGCAGGTTCTTACATCACACACACAGGCAGACATTAAACGTACACATCATAAAATCTGTCATAACATAACTCAAACATAACATTAAATATTGTTACTGTTGTTAATGAGGAACTGAACTTTATTCTTTTTACTACAGTGTATTTTTGGCACATTGGTGCTTGGAGACATCAACTTAATGTAATCTAGCTGAGTTTTGCCTGTTTCTCACTTGAAGGCGACTTCCGAACTGGTGATAACTTCAGTAGCTTTGATCTTCATAAGTGCCCTACTAGAGCCTAAATAAATGGCTTTGACTAAGAATACTACACTGTATTCTACTGCCTTTAGTCACCAACATTTAGCCTCTATTTAAAGTATTCATTTGAATGTTCTCATATTAACATCGGTGCACTATAACCATACCTATCAGCGGTATATTATTTCCGCCGGCACACAACAACACAGCAATTAATTCCATTTTCCCGGAACATACGACACGACACGACACGATGCGAATGTCGTCAGATGTTATCGCAACTGTTTTATATAACGAGCGAACTAATAGATTTGCGAATAATTGCGAAACACCACATCCGCCGCGAATGTGGTCAGAATTCCTGCGTTCTATCGGTTAGACAAACACTCGCTTAGAAAGATCTTCAGAGATAAGAATTACCTTATTATTATCCTAGAATTATTTAAAATACAGGCCATTAAAAACACCATTCTCCATTTTGATGTAGATACCCCTTGGAAAATATTTGCTATGGTTTCCTTTCTTTCATATTATTATTTGTTATTCCGTTCGTTTTTCGTTTCCTCACACTTTTCTTCACCGAAAGAAAACTCAAGCTCAATGTAGGATTCGAACCCACGACTTTCATCAGAGGTATTTGCCCAACAAGCGATTTGTGATACTTAAATTGATAATATTGAAGCAGATTATATTATAAACTGTATGTATTGCATTTTAAATAAATAAATTCAAAGTAAACACCACTGATATCTCATCGCCTTTAAAACCGTTGCAAACAAGCATATAGCCCGCCTGATGGTAAGCGGTAGTTAGTAGTTAGTTATTAGGTAGCCTATGGATGCTTGCAACTCGCCTGTTGCTGATTCTGCAAAAATCTCTTCACACCACAGATCCATCTAAACAGATGACGCGAGTGTATGTACTTCGCGTGTCAAAATCTGTGCAAAAAGGGATAATAATGTTCTTCTTTTGAAACTGTTTCACACGGATAGGGAACTCTCAGATGGCTACATGTCCACCAGAGATGTGTAGCGAGGGATGTGTTTAGCTGACAAATAGGATAGCTTAAAAATCTAATGCCAACCTAAGTAAATCAATCTTGTGACATTATGATAGGTACAAAAAAAGTGACACACTTGGTTTTCATACGGATGAAGGGACATGCGCTATCTATTACATTAACATAGTCAGATTGTCCAAAAAATATTTAAAAAATGTAACCTTGCTTAGTTTCTTGTCGTATTCTTCTCAGTTGAAGGCCGAATTCCGAACCGGTGGTAACTTCAGTAAATGTGACCTTCATTAGTGCCCTTCTGGGGCCTAAATTGAATAAATGGCTTTGACTTTGACTTATTTAAATTTATGTTTGCGCTTCACACCCTTCTTTAACTCCATGCTGTACTCCCTTAGGAAAACCACCCATAACGTCTGCCACATCACAGCATCAAAGATTTAACTGGACTGTGACTTAAAGGTCAAATCACGAAATCACCGAATATAAATTGACATACAAACCAAATCCTACAATGAATAAATACTTATCCGACAATTAAAGAACCAGTAGTATGATTACCGTCACACATTAGCGGACGTATGCGTCGGGGCACTATAAGCGGATTAGTTCGGTAGCGGCGGCGGGCGGCGCCGGGCGGCGGCACTAGTCGCACATAGAGCGATCTTAACGGTCCGCGGTACATTAGCCTCGCTCGCTCGATGGTACATTAACTGCGGAGGAAGCTATTACACGATAAACACCCGTGCTATTTTGATTTGATTACTACAGTACTGTGAAATCTGTAGTATTATAGTCTATTTCAAATAACATGAGTTCGGTGACACATGGTATTTTATTAAATTTCTCAATGGTTAATGTTCATTTCGATATAATAAAGGAATACTATGATAGAGCTAGGTTTCACGAAATATTGTGAATATTATTTCAGAGTAATCAAATGGAATTTCACTAGATATTGGTAAAAAAACCCTTGACCTTGACGACTCATCTTATGTGAAATAGAGTATAGTGACCTATTCCTGGCATCTCGCAACATTGCATTTTTGTGTAATTTTTAATTGCTTGTTCTGTTTTTTATTTTTATTTGTTGTACCTACAGTCATTAATGTAATGTTGTGTGTTATCCCGAATAAATCTTCTTCTTTTTCTTCTTCTTCTTCTTTTTCTTCTTCATCACTAAGGTGGCAAACAAGCATACCTATGGCCCGCCTAATAGTAAGCGATTACCGTAGCCTATGGACACTTGCAACACCAGGGGTATCACTCGCGCGTTGCCGACCCTGAAGAACTTTCTTCACACCCTTTTTGAATAACCCCATGCTGTACTCCATTGGGAAAACCAAGGCAGGGAGCTCATTCCACAGTCTGAGCGTCCGCGGAAGGAAGCTCTTCTTCTTCTTCTTTTTCTAGTATTTATGTAGGTTAAGAATAAGAATACTTATTCAGACACCGCAAGAACATTGACAAAGCCTAAAGGTGGCTCATTACGTGGAAGACAAGAATATATGGTTGTAGTAGCGTCTCTCTGCACTTGCATCCCCCCTGGCTAAGTGACAATTGTATGAATAAGCATAATAATGTATATTTTATAAATATTAGGAACAAAAGCTGTAAAATGAAAAGATCTTCCACAAAAAAAGCCTTGCTGAGTTTCTTGCCGGAGTCTTCTCAGTTTAAGTGTATTCCGAACCGGTGGTAAATTTAATTGTCTGTACCAGTTAACGTTCGTAAGTTCCTTACCAGGGCCTTTCTCGTGGGCTACACATTTAGCGTCGAGTCGCTAAATGTGTAGCCCACGAGAAAGCTTCAATAAAGTTAACTTTCTTTCCTTTATCCTTAGAACTCATTGAGGCCTCGGGTGATAGCGGGTGGGCTTATTCCTTTGACACATTAAACAAAGGAGGTAACACTGCTAGCCTGTTGAGAACCTTGCCGTGGATTGGCAGTAGCGGTAGCCTGAACGATTTTTTGTGTCCTTTCCTATAATTTTGTTTTGTATAAAGTTTTTTTTTAAATTTCTTGTATTTAAAAGATAAATAATCCAACTACAAAATTGAACTGTGAACCTCAAAGCATACTTAAAGCAACAGTATCGTTACCATAGCAACGCGGGCGTACCCGCGGGACAAGACGAGCGCGCCGCCGCCTGGGTCCGCGCCGATCTCAATTATAGATAGCGCTAGTTTACTCCGCCGCGCCGCATCCACCACCGACCGTCCGAGTACCGTCGCACACAACAACATTATTATAATTAAATGTACTTGAGTATTAGCAAATAACTGTACAATATTATATTTATGAGAAGACAATTGGTAACATTATTAGTATAAAGAGATTATACTTTAGTCACTTCATCTGTTTTAATAATTGATTTACTGCCGTTTTCTATATTCGATCTATCCTTGAACTTGACGATTGATATTTTATGATATTTCTTATAAATCTTGTCAAATATAAATCCACAATCTCAAAATAAAGGATAACTCAGAATATGGGGATTGTTCCAAGCAATTGTGGCTACCTTTTTTCCATCGCAACTCTCGCCATCGACGCGGAGTCCATCCTCACACATTGAAATCAGAATTGTTTCGAACTGTGCGGGCTCAAAGGAGTTTACTTCCGCGGGCGCTCAGACTGTGGAATGAGCTCCCCGCCGTGGTTTTCCCAATGGAGTACAGCATGGGGTTCTTCAAGAAGGGTGTGAAGTGGTTTCTTCAGGGTTGGCAATGCGCGAGTGATACCCCTGGTGTTGCAAGCGTCCATAGGCTACGGTAACCGCTTACCATCAGGCGGGCCGTATGCTTGTTTGGCAACTCAGTGGTATAAAAAAAAACTGTTTGCAGGCTCTATATGCGAATCCTACTATCATCGGCCCATACCCCTGCTGAGCACAAGACTCTTTTCACAAATGAGGGTGAAAGAGAGTGGCCAGATACTCCACCACGCGTTCCCACTGTGGATTGGTGGAGGTAGGCTAGTGGTCAACCTACTGTTAGAGTTTTCAAGCCGTCTAGTAGACCTCCAACTAGCTTAACGACTATCACAATTAAGTGATAACCGGGACCATTGCTACAAGCATTCCAAAGCACGGAAAACCTCGAGTTGAAATACCACCAGGCGGTCACCCATCCAGGTACCAGCCACAACTTTACCAATCAGTTAAGAACAGCTAATCATGCTCAACTATGAGCGCATCACCATGCTTCGCAAGTTACGGTTGTACAAGAAAATTAATTACTTTTTTTAAAGTTTTGTATGTACCAGTACATAATCAAAGAGCTTCGGAACAAGCACCCTACAGCGTCCGTGACCCGAGGCTCTGTTTCAGATCTCGTGACGTCACCACAACCACTCCCAACATAAATACCGACAAACAAAACATTACAATACTAAAATTGCCTACATACACTGTTCACTAACAAAAGACTTCAACGCGCTCACTCAGGAAATGTTTTTGCTTTGGTTGGCTAACGAAGTTTTAAATAGTTTTATTATGAAAACAGTATATCATATTTTTAAGTTCGATTCCTTGTTTAATTCACAATATTTTTGTAAAAGTAATTTTTCAAAGCTATTGATTATAACACGAACACCCCTATTGGTATCGCAAATTCCAGGCAATAAAAGAGGATTTCTTCCTTTTGTATTCTGTTTATATTTATTGATAATCACCAATTTACCACTATCATAAATATGTATAAGCTGCTGCTAGCTGAAGGTAAGAAATACATAATGCCAGTTTTACTATTTCATATGAATAAAATCACTCGCTTGGAATACGCCTTTAAAAAACCTATAATGGGAATACAATTACCGACGACCGCCCCAACTTCCATCTAAAGTTAGAAAAAAGCTAATAAAATTAGTGAAAACACGAGTCACTGCATAGCTCATCGAGTGCGATTAGTCGCGGGCTGCCGCGACACAGTGGTCGCGACGCGACGTCGTCACGGAGTCGTCACGGAGTCGTCACGCTACGACATGGGACGTGTCACACCGAGACGGCTGTGGACCTCACACGACACTGTGGTCAACTAATAATATATTGTTGAAGTGTCAACTAACGTAGGTATCAAGATATCTACAGTATTATTTTAAAACGATACTCGAATATCATCTCATCTCATCTCATCTCATCTCACTAATATTATAAATGCGAAAGTTTGGATGTTTGTTAGTTTGTGTGTTTGTGAGTTTGGATGTTTATACCTCAATCACGCTTTAAAAATTCAACGGATTTGGATGAAATTCAGCACACAAATAGAATATGTTCTGGATTAACACATAGGGTACTTTTTATCCCGGAATAGCAATATATCCCTCGGGTATATGGGTGAAACCGCGGGGCGCAACTAGTTATATAATATACAGTAAGAATTACGAGAGGACAGCTATAGGTTTCAACAAATTTCCAAATGGCCGTTTTATCTGACAACAATGTAATATTTTGTACGAAATAAAAATATGTAAATGTTGCGTCGATGCGATAAACATGTCGCCGGCTCCCGCGCAACGATACGTACACTTGACTACATAAGTTTTAATGAATTATATTTTTAATTTGCAATTTAATATTCACAGTTTATGACCAATGTTTCGATGAGAAAATTGTAGGAAGCATGATATGTTTTGGTTCTGTAAAACAATTTATTTTATTATCATTTAATAAGATCGGTTGGATAAAAAAAACACAAACTTATATTTTGTTTAAAAAAATATGCACCGTAACAAAAATTACGAATTATTAAGCGGTCAAAATCAATACCTTGTTTATTCAGTTAAGGCATTATGAATATGTCAATTAACCCTCCCACCGATCCGCCTCTTTATCAGGAAAATCATAATGTAGTAACGAAAAGAATTGATGTGTACGACTGTCCACTATGCTGGTTTTCCGTCAACAATGCGCGGGCGCAGGCACATGGGCTGTATCGTCGAGTTCATTATAAAATATGCTTTTATCAGACGTTCAGTTCAAACGGTTACAATATAAGAGGGTTATCGAATACCATTAGTGGTTAGCGGACGATTTCTCAATCATGGAACTTTATATTTATTTATATAAATACTGTACAATAGGGTTGATATTAGTAGGCGTTTGACATGGGAATAATAATGTGCTTTTTTCGGTCGGTAACATGTCAAAAATCGCCCTGGTTTTGCAAATGTGTACAGTGGGCCGGCTGTATGCTGTTTAATTAAAGTTATGAGACTATTTAATAGGTTATCTATACTAAAAACCAGCCCTTAAATTTAATTGATTTTTTTATTATTTGTTATTAAAGCGGCCATAGAAATACACATTTTGTGAAAATTTCAAATTCAAATTCAAAATCATTTATTCAAATAGACCTTCGCAGGCACTTATGAAAAGTCTGATTCTAATACTCTAATACCGGTTCGGAAGGTTGCATTTGCTGAGAAGAGCCGGCAATAAACTCAGCAATTACTCTATTCAAAACAAGCTTACATTCATTACATAATATTTACATTCTAATCGCACTGACAACAATTGCGAGCCCCTGCGCGGCTTATTATTTAATAAGTAAATAAATAAATGGCAAACTCGACGCAGACCAGCCCCCACAAGCAGCACCTGTTCACAAGTATGACGCGTGTGGCAGCCATCGCCCTCCTCGCCATATCAATATTTCAACTGTCTACATATTACGCTTCATGAAATACAGCCCAGTGACAGAGAGATGAACTGTCAGACAGCGGAGGCTTAGTAATAGGGTCCCTTTGGGTACGATACCCTTAAAAAAACAATTGCAATTTCAGAACTCTATTATGAATGAAAATAAGAAATTTTCTTTGTGAAAAGTGATTTCCAATCCATTCCACAAAGCTTAATTAATTTATATAAAATTGCAATAACTCAAAGCGTAATTGATATAACATTCTAAAGTTATTCAGAACGTAATTGTCATCAGCGTCAAGTCATTGACTTCGGCAACGGATTCATTATTAACAACACAATGATGGGATACCTTTCCCAGATCATATTTCGTATTTTTATTGAAGTAGTCGAGGCAGAGCGACGCTAGCCGGCGTGGGCGCACGCACGACGATCATATCTTATAAGTTTTTAATTTAATAGTCACCTACTTTCGTTACTGGCACATGACGGCTCTTCATCGATAATTGGTATCATAAAATTACTACTGATGTCCAGGATTTTTTGGATTTAAAAATTCCGTACGTATTTAAAATTGGATCTTTCTTTATAAATTAATATATTTTAAGAATAACTGTAGATGAGGTACGTTTAAAAGTAAATAGATATTAAATTTATTAAAACAGTGATATACAAGCATAAAATGAACATCGAAATAACAACTTAAATATCCAAATGACACATCAAACAAATCACACGCTTGCCGTCAAACGAGGTTGTGCAACAATCCACGAAACAGAGTAAATGCTACAATTTGCACATGTCAGAATGAATGACGCGCTTTACAAAGTGCCGATATGATGGATTTACCACCCAGCACTGCACTAGCCGGCGGCTATCGATATGTCCCAACACTACCCTTGTGAACGTTACAAAAGCTCACGAAACGTTTTGAAGCACTTACGATTATACTACATTTGGTGTATCCTGTATTTGAAACATGATTTCGATTTCATTTCCATTTAAAGCTTGAGGTTTGGCAAGATCCAACTTAAAGATAATACATCGGTTGAACGAATAAATCAAAATGTTTAGATAAGGAAACAAAAGTGGCTAATCTCGTTCCTATTGAACTAGCCATCTATGGTGAAAGAATATGAGCATCTCGAATTATCAATGTATTTTATCTCAACAATCTATTTTTATACATCAACCTATATATATACACTGTACCTATACAATAAATAATAAATACGGCCATTTAATTATAGTGTTTGAAAATCGATCATTAACCACTAACCGATACCGATAATCATAAGCTTCAACACGACAAGTGTGAACAAGTTAACAATAATACTCTTTACTGATATTATCGCAGCGGTCCCAGTAGCCTCCCCTGAGGGACACCACCTGTTCTCGAGCGAGTTGAACCTCGTTGCGCCGCGCCGAGATGCCTGCAGGCTCCTCTGTAATGGCCCAACACAACCGAACAGGTACGCAACAAGATTGTACCTTAATTTTCATGTCCATCGCCTGTGATGTGTAAGGAGAAAGTATCGAAAGCCTTTCTAAAAGCGACATGGATGATAAACAGAGAAGAAAAGTTGTTGATTGGGTTTGTGATGGTCGAGGAAAATATAGGATTTTATTAAAGCCATTAGAGTGCGTAATGAACGATGTCCCGAGGCCGGCGACACTTTATGAAGACATTCCTCACGCTAATGAGATAATAAAATCGCTCGTGGGAAGCCGCACACATGCGCACCTCGATGCAAATGTGTGCGGTTTTTTTGCATTGCGGCGGAAAAAATTACGGAAATTACGACCTCCCAGAAGTGCGAACATTATTTTGCAGAATTATCGCATTAGTAAGGGTAAATTATACAAGTAGGTACAAACCTAGTTCTAGATTAAATTGATAACATTATAATTGGACTAGACCATTTCCAATAGCATGATTTCAGCGCCATACAACAGGATATTAGATATCGGATTTTGTACTGCGATAACCTACAAATTATGAAGAGTACGTACTACATCGTCCGGTAATTCGATATCTGATTTGGAAACATTCACAGGATCTAGTTTCACAAAATCTCCATCGGAATTAATCTCATGTTCTAATTTAGAGTCATTATAACTAGTGCTTGGACTGTAATGATAGTTTACGACGTTATTGCGGCACCGGGGATCGAAGTCACGACTCCCACGCGCGGCGGCGGGCGGCGCGGCGGTGGTACTACGCATTAGCGGTCTATTGACGAGCGACCATCGAGTGAGAACTGCCCCGATGAGGTTAACGACAAATTTTATCGTCACGCCCACGCGCGGCTCGTATGTCAGGATTGATGGTGACCACACTTAATCTTTTGATGCTTAAGCGCTCTTTTTATAATTTTATTTCATTTTCTAACGAGAAGTTGAGATTGAGGTTTTTTGAAAGAGTATTTTGGCTTCAACACATCATTTCATTATCATAATAAATTCAAATTAAACTATGGAGAAATGAGTACCGATTTTACATATTTCATTAGGATATAATGACATGTTTTATATAAATTGAATATGTTTAATGTTCTGTTGAGTAAAAAAACTCCAGATACAAATTTCTGTCTCTTCTTTTTTGGTATTATTTTTTACGAAACGACTTGAACTGATCTACCTACATAACAAACTGGTATAACCAATGATTAAAAAAAATAAATCCCACCAAAAACATTTTTATGTAAAATGTTGCCGCCAAGACATATCGCTCGTACTGTCAAAAAGTTATCAGATCTCATCTAGAGCCAAGCTTATAACTCTACATGCACTTACTCTACAAGCCCTAACTTCACAAACTCTACACCTTAGTCAAAATATGTGGCTTGGCCGCGAGAAAAGGTAGGTAGTGCCCTTTCGCTTCGCTTGGCTGTCTTGGCGGGGGGCACTTCCGTGCCCCCAGATGAGTCACTAAGATCAAATAATCAATTGCAATGCAAGTGATAATACCACATGATTTAAGAGACCATAGTAAGAGAAGCATAACATAAAGTACACGCGGTGTAGTGAAGTGTATAATTTGCGCCAATCATTGTCCGGCGCAGAGAATCAAGCGCAGACCAGACAGAGAGCAGAGCAGAAAGAATTGCGCGACCGACGCGCCTTGAGACTGGCCACATGTCGCGAGCTTGCATCACTCTCGTGAGAAATACATATTTAGGATGTGCTCATAATAATATGAGACTACTAACATTTAAATATTACTTTTAAATACCAGCATTGATTTATGCGCTAGTGATATCTTGATTTGAAGATATGATTGTTTAAGTGATTTAAACAACCACATGTTCAAAATCAAAATCATTGATTTAAAGATCCTGGGACTTGGGCTGACTTATAAAGGTCAAACCTCTCACCACTCGAGAGTCAGCCATAAACTGAGGAGAACCGGCAAAAATCTCAGCAAGGTTACTAATTTAAATATGTTTTGAACAATCTGACTATATTAGCAACTATGTTTCTTAAAATGTTTAATAATGAATTCCTATAAGTATAACCACCATAATCTGCTTTCACCAAACGGTAATTATCTTATATTTTACCTCCATGTTTTTGGCAAACAAAACAATACCAATCGCAAATGTAATTAGGTAATACGTGGATCTGATAAAAAGCTTTATAAATCAACTTGAATATGAAAATCATAACAAGTATGCAAAAAAGATCTTGATACCTTTAAATTAAATTACAGGCTTCGTAAAAGAACTGATAATTCGATTTTATTTTTGGAAAATCATCGTCCCAATGAATGGAGGAGCACAGTGATCTGTTATGATTATAATTGCAGTTAATCCGAGCTACCAAACTGGTGTAACCTGCACATGGATGTTAAAAAATACTAGATACACTATGAGAACACATGACTCTTATGCTTAAGGCCTGGATGACGATAATTTTAAAGTAAGTCATTGTAAGCAAACGAGTAACAACGTTTGTTATAAGAATTCATTAAGTAATATTTACATACCAGTTCATCAGCACATTGATGATATGAATAGATTATCTTCGACAATTTCATCAAGTGATGATGTACACTAAGCTTTGATTGGAACTGGCTTCTAAATTCAGCTGCTAGAACATAACGTTAGGTGTTTGACACCAGATTTTCAACCACCCAGGAAATAAACGCATGTGACGGGACATAATCGTGACATTTGCAGCAAGCCTATTAGTTCAACCGTGGATGAAATTATTGTAGTAGAGTTATAGTGCAAAACTTTTAGCAATCAAAAATAGTGTATCTAGTGTTTCTGACATCGAGGCGGTGCGCAGGCGCGGGAGGCAGGGTGCGGCGCGCGGGCGGCGCGGGCGGCTGTTAGAGGCGATTAATTCGGGCCGCCATTAACGCGCATGACTTGACGCTACCTCACTAGCCGCTAGTGATGTCACCATGACCTCTCTCATATTCATGTAAAAGCTTCTGAGGAAGCTATTAAAGTAGAGTTGGTAAAGTAAGATCATAGAAAATATATGCAAAAGGGATGTTTGACTTGCGGTGACTATTTTATTTTTCATTATTAATGGAATAGCAAACAGCCGTATTACATTCAATATATTTTAAAGTAATAAAAGCTATAACTAACTTTATTGCTGAGTTTCTTGCCAGAGTCTTCTCAGTTCAAGTTGTATTTGGAACCGGTGTAGAGTAATTTTGTTAACGTTCATAAGTGCCTTAACAGGGCCTAAATTGAATAAATACTTTTTGAATTTGAATCATCGGGGGGCACGCCAGCGCCCCCGCCAAGTCGAGCGCGAAGCAAACACTGCCGTACCATCCTTTACTGGAACCATTTCGCCGCATTTTCAGGCCCCTATTTGAGAACCTCTGGATAAGACCAGAACGCAGAAATTTTCGTCATCCAGTAAGCTATAATCACATACTTAAAATCCAAAATTTCAAGTCTGTAGGTCATTTAGTTCCGAAGTTAAGCGAAAGCAAACAACCAAACTATTAGAGATCGACATACCGCCTTTACAAAAAATATTCATCTTGGTGGGCCGCTTCAATTTCTACAAAAAGAAGTGAAATCCCACCAAAAACATTCTGTAAAAAACTAGCCAAGTCTCGATGGAGCTGCTTGTTTATCTCTAAAAAGTAATGAAATCTAGACAAAGTCGTGCCAGGTCTAAGGTTCCTTACTGCGATTTCTTTATTATTATAGTTAATGTTGTGTGACTTGGCCGTTGAAGGGTACATAAGGGTACAAAACCAGGTGCTCCATGACACCATTGCACCAATCTGTACTTGTACCCACTAACAACAACAACTACAATAACACTACAACAACAATAACAACTGACGTATAAAGAATGTTCAACGGCCAAGTCACACAACATTAACTATAATAATAAAGAAATCGCAGTAAGGAACCTTAGACTTGGCACGACTTTGTCTAGATTTCATTACTTTTTAGAGATAAACAAGCAGCTCCATCGAGACTTGGCTAGTTTTTTACAGAATGTTTTTGGTGGGATTAAAATATTTAGAAAATTAAATTTCCTCGTGTCTGTCGCGTCGAGGTTCCCAGCAGGCTGGCAACGTTTCCTATGTATCAAGCTAATGCATTGTCTGAATAAACTCCCCGCCCGCTGGTATCCAGATGCCTCAAACAATTTGAAAGTTATTTATAAATAACGTATGCTTACATTAAGTTTGCTGTAATTTTAAATAAAATAAACGTTTACATACATAAATACCTCTTTTGAAGTCCAAGATTGTTTCCCCAAGAGGCAAGCGATAATATAGTCACATAGCTGTACTGTGTGTACTTACCTCCGCCTCTTTCAAGTAAATGGGCGTAAACAGCAATATAATAGTTTAGTAGCATTACTATAAAGTTATAGAGGAAATAATAAAATTGATTTGAGCGCACATTGAGTGCACGCACTGCTCCCATCCCTAGCGCCGCGGGCACAAAAACTGAGCGCGCCCGCCTCCGAGAATTTACTCATTTAACGCTTTATCCCAATTTAATTCGACGATTACGTGCCGACACCAGACACACGCTTTACTTATCACACACTGCAATATAAACCCTATTACTACACACATAAGGTGAGATAACCCGCACAGACACCGTGCACATCTATCGGTCAGTAGCCTTAAGCAAATGTATGAAGAGATTACGGTAGTCGAGCGTTGAATAAAATAGCCACCATAAACTATAAAAAGTATAAAATATGGATGCGAAAAGTGCTTTTAAAAAAGCTTTTACTTAAATTAAAGCGTATCTACAAAGCCAGTTCACAAATTGCCGCTCTTTACACATATACTGTTCATGGGAATAATATCTGCTGGAATTTACAAAAGAAAAGTTTATAAGTAAGGAGACAAAAGATTTATTCGAAAGAGTTCACTTTCTCAAACAACTGCAATTCGCGAACACCGTCAGAATACTAATTAGAGAACCAATTTTTTTTTCCACGGCCTAGAATAAGTTTTACACATACTTATGTGGACACAATGATATTAATAATATCCTGGGACATACAAACATATTATTACGTACCTGTAAATAGCATCCGCCCGCAGTTTTTCTTGCGGTCCAGAGACATTCAATGTTTTTGTTATGCGATGAAGTCAGTAAACATGCCAACGGCCCGCCTGATGGTAAGCGGTTACCATAGCCATATGGACGCTTGCAACAAACGAGGCATCACTGACGCATTACCGACCTCCCCGATGAGCTCTGAACGCAGGAACACAACATTTGGCTGCAGTATTCTGTAAGGTGGAGGTACTTCCACAATCGAGCTGCTCTTTGAACGCCAAGATTCGTCTTAATCCGTTTAGCAATAACAATTTGATTCAGTAACAGAAATACATACACAATTACTTATGATATTATTAGGATTATTAAAAGTATACTCGAGATAGTTACGAACCTCTTTACAGTAGTACCCAACTGATATGGCTTACCGATGTACCTGCGCAGGAATACATTTTCAAAGCGCGGGAAACCGCTATTGGTCGGCAGCTGCCGCCATGTTAGTGCGCGCCGTGCGAAGGAGCGTGACTTGCGAGTGAGACGGAACTAACAGCTGCAGTGTATTATGAACCTTATAGTAGAGATCTAAGGTTGATTGTAAGTTTTAAGCATTCTTTCGTTAATCTTCGGGGCCATACTTTCTTTTCTGTGCGAACGAAGATTCACGACGCGCCATATCAGTTGGGTACTACTGTACTACTGCTTTAAAATGTCATTCAACGAGTAACAACTTACAAAAGTTCCCTACATCAATGAGTTAGTATTAATGAGTGGTTAACATGTAATATATGACAAATATTTGTTTTAATTGGTGTCAATGGGTTAATGCTAACGAGCTGTTCCTGGGAGCCGAGCCTGGCGGAGCGCCCGCGCCCCCATGCCCGCCCGCGACGACCATGCAAAACTATTTCATTCAATTTAGATTCTGCGATTCACTTCCGCCGTGAGTCAGCGACCACCACAACAAATAATAATCTTGTTTTATAGAGAGCAATAGGTATCGTAATATAACGACTCATACAATGACGATCTGGATTTAACGACGAACAATATACTGGACTTCGAGATGGCATATTTTCGAAACCTATGTTGGGTTAGTCATGCTGAACAACTTTTACTATGGGAACAATGGTGAATTCTCAAAAAAAAATTCATTCTTCATAGTAAATGTCAACCTTGCTCGATCATAGTGTATGAAAAGTAATTTTTTTTTTTTTGAGTAATCAGTGTTGGTCCCATAGTAAAAGTTGTTCAGCATGACTAACCTAACATAGGTTTCGAAAATATGCCATCTCGAAATCTCCACCTGTTATTTTGTTTGCCGATGAAGGTTATTTAATTACCTCTTGTTGGAGCCTAAAAAATGAATAAGACCTTAGTCTCAATAGTCATGGTTTCCAGCAACAGTTTCTTTACTAAACAAACATTTATTATAAAGACATTATAAAGTAATACATAATATATATTAGGGATTAGAAATAATTATTCACGAGAAACTAAGTCAATCCTTTTTATAATCCTATGTTGGCTTAAACAAACTTAATACCTCATCAGTCCAAAAGTTCAAGATGATAGTTACGTAGGTCAGAGAAATTATGAATACCTTCTGATAAGTATCTAAGTAGATACCTACTTCAATGTTTTATTTTACAGTTCGAGGCCTCTCTCAAAAACTACAGCTAATTTAGAATTAAAGAAGTAGCCGTGTAACACAACTTGAATGTCAACCCTGAACTAATTGGGAAAACAAAAGAAGAAAGTATGAAAAAGGCAACTGTGCTCTATTAGATACAGTATTTTATGATAAAAAAAGGTGTCACTGTCACGCTGTGAGCTACGACCGTGCGCAGGACACGAGCCGCCTACAAAACGCTCATTACAAATAGTTGATGCCCACCAGCACATGGCTGGCACGCATCTAGCCGCTTTTTCATACTATTTTCTCGAAAAACACGCATTAGTACTTCCGTAGCGCCAACCATTTCATGGCTCACGCCGCGTTGTGACATAGAACATGAACACTGTACACATAGATACAATGACTATATTTTAAGATGATTTTAAACGTATCGTCATATAAACGTAAACAGTTTATATGATAAAATCGATTTTAAATTATAATCAAGCAATTAAATGCCCTTCAAAGATTAAGATAGGACCTGAAATGTTTGGCCTTATTTTACTTACTTGTGTTTGAGAATAAAGTGAAGAAGAAGAAAATTCTAATTGTGAAACGCATAATCTTATAGGTAACATATAGTCTATATGAACTCCATGGTCAATTAAGGTAATCAGTGTGCGATACTAATGAGAAGGGGCGCGGAATGGGACGGAGGTCGCATGGGGCGCGGCGGCGGGGGGCGCGGCGGCGGGGGGCGCCGCGTGATGGATGCGCGTGCGCGTAATTGACAGCGACACGCGCGCGCGCCGCTCGCTATAGATCAATCACTACGAAAATGGCGATTTCACGAAACTTTCCAAGAGAACGTGCGACGCGGAAGTGATTGAGAGCTACAATTATTTTAGTTTATTGAGAATTAGGTCTGAGATTGATTTACTCTCTAATTTAATAGAAAAGCGACGCTAAAAACAGGACCTCTGGCTAGATGTCAATGACGACTGAAGACTATAAATCCTCAAAAAGGCTGCAATCTGCGTCAATCATAAGTGTTTAATATTGTAGATTATTATTTATGTACTTTTTTATGTCAGAAGGCTGGGCAGGTCGTCAACCTGGTGGAAAATGGCTAAACTCGCCTAACAACATGAGCAATAGGTATCAGGAGAATTGTCAATGTGATGCCGACCTTAAGAAGCTAAGAAAGTAACTGACTCTCAAGAGCAACTGCTGAAACACACCGGTAGGTGCTTGGCGGAATATTTTGAACTTTAGAGTGATAACATGCCACACGACTACCTACTACAAAGTTTCTACAACAAGGCATACTATTTGAAACCTCGTAATGCAACTATCATAAATTTCTCAATTACTTTAATCAGCAAAATACTTTGACATGGATATTTACGCCTTCAAATCTTAATGAACTTACTATTATCTTTATTAGCATTAAGCTCTAATCTAGAGTTACATAAAACGATAGCTAAATCGTTGTTATCTGAACGCGTGGTTGTCAGGTGCCTGCGCAGCTCTGGTTCATAAATCCGCTCACGACGCGCGCGGCGGGGCGCCTGCGTCGCTCGACACCGGCGACACCTACAGTATCGTCGTGTACCAACACCTCACTACAGATCATAGCAAATTAATGTTAATTCATAACATTTGAATGCCATGTATGAAGACATAAATACTCGTCTTTCCACTTATACAACACATTTTCTAGAAATATATTTCACACTGTAACCTGACACTAATTTGCTTGTCTTGTTTTAGAGTTCCTTGAATATGTTAAAATCTTTTATGACGTTATTAAAATTATGATGTTTTGTTTCGTGATATTTTGTTGTTGAAAATTCTTGTCGTTCGATCGAATTTTGAATGATCATTGTTCTGCTGGCTGATGCATTAAGGCGATTGTTCATTCCTTTCTACATTTATGACCACCATACATCAACAACATTTAAAAGAAACTGTTTAAACATTCCATACACTCCACAGACCGTTAGCACCTCGCGATTCATCCGCTGAATTCAACACCCATATGCTGGGAGCCAGTATTACCATATTATTAGCGTAAATCCTGATCAGCACCGCCGCGGTGTCACCTCCCGCCTCGACGCTCGAACAAAGCCATTTGAATGAGAAAGAGGTGAGGACTTGTGAAACGCATAAATTCGCCGTGTGAATGTGTCGGTCGGACGCATCGCGGCTAAGCAAGACTGATGGGGACTTCCTGCCTCTGTGTCGACGGATTCTACGAATAATAGACCATAGACTAAGCACTAGGTTTGATCAGAAGTTCAAAGAATCATAGCGAGATTTGTACAAAAAAATAAAGATTTTTAGAGACGTTGAATGTATTATTGATTCTTGGTGCCTAAGGAATAACTTAAATATTTTTAGATCCCCGGGATAAAAATGCTACATTCTATGGCATGCCGGCGAATCGCGACCAAAACCATTTATGTTATTGTTATGTTTTGCGGGGTTTATAAAATATGTCAAGTATATTAATATGTTGCGGGTACTGTAATCTCAACATTGGAAGTGATTCAAAACTCTCTAAAATGTTTAATTTTTTTGTACAAATCAATGTATGGATCTCGTCATGATTCTTTATTGTGTAGTTACAATTCAGCTTTCTTAGTGAAACTATTTTTAATTAATTTGGCCTGGGACGGATGCTAGTTTTTAACCTTTTACATTACTACGGCACTTATATACCTAAGACATTTACATCCTAACGCGCACAAAACGATTTACATCAAATTGATAAATAGACAGATAACATGTGTGACTTAATGCTAATTACAAATCTCCACCAGCGAAACATTGAAGTCCCTACACCAGAGCATACTAATCCACTTACCTATCTACTATCCAAAGCAACATCGTCATCGTCTAGTGAAACTGCTATCAAAGCCTATCGAACCTTAATTTTACCCTTATTTTATTTAATCTTCTTATTACACATACATCATCTCCTTAAACAAAGATTAAATTAAACGTCTACACAGTTTACGATCTATGAGCGAGTGAATGCGCGCATTTACATGATAAGCGAAATAAACGTTAGGTAGATTTACGCGTCGCTTTATGCGCATAGTGGACAGAGGCAGCGCGCATAATCGCGTCTGAGACGCATAAACCTGCTGCAAGGAAATATACGCGTAGAACAGCAAAGCTGCGTAATAGATGCAGAGTTATTCGCTTCTGGAGACATTCAGACGGTAATGAATAAATTCATTAAATATAAATATTGCAATCATATTGAATACTTAGCTATGTAAACGAGCATTTTCTATCTGTAAAAGTGTGTAAGATGTTATTAAATTACCTCATTATATTAATCTTTTCAATTCAGTATTACTCAATATATGACCACGTTTAACAGATTCGAACTTCTTGCAATATCTGTAAAGGCTATTTGGATAACATATTTTAGTTTTGAAAAATTATTAACTAAAAAAAACATCTCATGCAAGAGAAAAAAAAGAAAAAAATCCAGCTTTTTTTTAAGATTATATGTTTGTCCGTAATATCATCGGTAAGTAATAATTATTTTGGCTGAAGGTGGCCAGCACACAAGCTGTTAAGTGCAATCGGTACATATATATATATATATGGCGACGAAGTTTCAGCTCAAAATTTGTAGCTCTACCAGGCTATGTTTTCCATCACCTCACACATTAAATGATATCATTATTTTTTGATAAACAGTGACTATTATCCGTAAACTTATAGTTAATTAGAATTTATAGATAATCTGTCTAAAAGTGGACATCTGTCTACATCATACTGATCTCGACTATAAGCAACGTCTCATACAAATGCTGTCATATTAATGAAGACGAAGAAGGGAAGATATCTCGGTCATTGAAGCTTAATACGTTCTTCAATAATAAATAAGGGCTTCAGTTTGCCTTAGGTACCTATATATCCTAGAACGACAATTACATTTTATGACATTTGGATTTGAATCCTGGCTCTTTTTCATGAGGGTTTGTTTTAGATTAAAACAATTTATTCATAAAATTAGACTTAAGTTGTAATCTACAACATCATAATATATAAGCGTTATACATTTGAACCTAATTAAGCACTAATTCAATGAATTTCAATATTTTTTTTCAGACTAGATTATAAACAAATGTACATATTTACTTGGCATGTGATTCTCTTTATTTTGTGAATAAATTCTAAGTCACGTTATCCTCATCCAATTACTAAAAATAACAGTAAATCTTACTTTAGACAATTCTAAGGATATCTGTACTAAATCAACAAGATACCGCGAGTAAATCTGCAAATGTGGATGCACCTCACGCGTCTGCGAACAAATCTGATCGTAAATAACATTAGTATCAGCGGAACGGCCATTACATGCTCCCGCGCAGATCGCAGCACGATTTACCCTGTTTTCCCTTCCAAATATCGCGCGCATTGTGCTCCACTCCGCTCCGATGGTATCTAGCCGGTGTCGGGAGTGTCGCCGACACTGGTGTCACGGCTAGATATCGACACATCTTGAGATCTGTGAGATCTAGCGATGCAGTGTGGTGGCTAAATGTCTGCAGCGCGAAGGGAATATTTGAAGGGGTTATAGAAATATATTCTTGAAACTCTGAGGAAAAGATTAAGAGAAGTGCAGCTTGACTGTGGAAGTATCTCCTCACAGAATACCGCAGTCAAATAACAATGTTGTGTTCCTGCGTGTAAGTAAGGTTGCCAGAGCTCATTGGGGAGCTCATGACTCATTCAGAGGGGGAAGGGTCGGTAATGCGTGAGATATACTCGAGTGTTACAAGCGTCTCTCGTGATGCAATACCCGTGGCGTCACTAGCCTCCATAGGATACGGTAACCGCTTACCACCAGCCTTACCGTATGCTTGTATAAAAAACCAAAATGCACGTCGACGCATCATCAGACCAGAGGGCTGGTTCTTACCTCTGACAAAGGACCTTACCTTACCATTACCGTTACCTTGTGATCCAACGACGAAATTCTGCCAGCTTCTGGGCAGATACCCCACGGGCCGCGATCAAATATAATTTGAATGTATATTTTTTCCTATTTCTATAAATTTATTTAATTTTATTGTATTAATTTCAGTAGTGTAATACTTATTATGTATGTATTCTTCGTTAGATATGTACCTGAGGAATAATTAATTATGTTATAAAACCATTAGAGACTTTTCTTCTTAGAGAGTCTAAGTTGAATAGTTTGGTTAAGGAAAATTATACTCTGCAAAAAACTATTTTCATTTCATATCCTCAGCCATTATAAAATCAAATCAAAATCAAAAAGTCATTTATTCAGTTTAGGCCCTAGTAAGGCACTTATGAACGTTAAATTGGTACATACAGTCGAATTTACCACCGGTTCGGAATACACTTAAACTGAGAAAACTCCGGCAAGAAACTCAGCCACATAAATAAGGACCACGCGTATTTGCGAAAATTGAAACAGCTACGCAGTGTAATTTTACGCATTCCATAGAGCGAGTGTAGTTAGCTTGTTAGTTGTCGTGCCATTTAGTGGCGAGTAGCAAGTACCAGTGCTTGACTGTTTGCATGTTCGCAGGCGAGCCGCGTGTCGTGTCGGCTAACAGCTCCATGATATTTTTGTGTGACACCTAACATAACGTGAGGATAAAAATTGTAAAATGGTTATAATTATATTATTTAATTTAAATTAAATTTTGTCATCAAGGTAAATAAAAAAACCGGTCGAGTACGAGCCGAACTCGTAAGGAAAGGGTGTCATCATTCCGCTATCAGTTCTAAGACTTAACTTCATTGAAATATAAAACTAAAGAAATGTAACTCGAGCTCAAAAATCATTCCACGCAAACCGAACCGCGGTGGGCGTTGCCAAAAAAGAGAGACTCATCGCGCTGACAGTTCGCCGGTATCATTGAGTCGATGCGTTCGTGTCGCGAGGGACTTAGAACTGTGATTATTATTGTGTTTTGCGTTGTTTACATTGTGCAAATATGCCGTCATGTGTTGTTAAGTGGTGTAGAAGCCATACAGATATGAAGAATGCTGGAATCACTTTTCATATGTGAGTAAATAAACATTTTGAAATCCTATACTTGTGACTCTGGAAAGTGTTATGCAACATGAACGCAACATGCGTATTTATTTAACACGTTTTGATATTTCACTTAAACTGTTATGCACTAGTACCTATAATTATAAAGAGGATAGAACCTTTGTGGCATAGCGTGCCAGCCGCCATTTTAGTTTTTTTTTCAATGTTGCGGCGCACGGTGTTACTTATGTATATGGGTAGAGGACACTTATACAAACAAAAAATGTTAACCAATATGGTGGCCTAAAGTGTCACGTTTCCGAGATATTTGGAGGTAATATCCAAATAAATAGTTAAATCGGTAAAACTTTCCAAGACGGGACGTGGGGTAGGGGGGAGGGGGGTACGGGGAGGGATGCTTGCTGGTCGCCTATGCCTGCTCTCCCTCCGCGCCGCCGGCTTTTTATATACACTCTAGGGGTAGTGACCACAAGACTACAAAGAGTGGGGGTGCGCTGAGTTGGTTTTTGAACCGTTTGAACCTACGATTTTTCTTGTAAAATGTATAATTGCAGTTTTTTATACATATAAAATAAGTTTGGATAAAAAAAAACCTATCAAAGTTGAATTTCAATATAAATACATTTAAAACTCATCTCATTTGGCTGTATGGACTACACTTTTTCCTAAAGAAACGCAACTGTCATGTCAAAAGTCGCAAAATTGTGATTGTATTAACAAATTTCAATACAAACTATGAGGTTGCTTCAAGAAATGACTTTGCAGAAAGACTTCTTAGATAATTTACTATCTGTTAAAAAAAATTGAATGCCCAGACCAGCGTCACGTCTCAACGTTTATCCGTTAAATCAACCTGGGTACTATTATTTAAATACAATTCAATGCATATAAACACGTAATAAGTTCATTTTTAATGATTGTCGTTATTCTTATATGGCGATCTTTACCTCCAAATATCTCGGAAACGTGACACTTTAGGCGCCGATTCCACTGAAAAGAGTTCTAGAGTTCCGAGTTCTGCATTCCGTGTTGACTATTGTGCACACAGCAAGCAGTCTAGAGTTCTAGAGTTCTGCAATATTCGCTACTGATCACACATCATACACTTTTTTTACTTTCAAAGGTGCCACATAGCTTACAAAAAATAAAAAGTAAACACATGAACAAGCTTACTTATTTTTCATAACACCATTCACGTATCTCCTGGGGGCCTACCACAAGCTCTTAAAACAAGGTTAAAATAACCTTATTCGTCTTTTGTCCCGTTTTGACGTCGGATGTCAAAGAAAAACAAAAGTCAAATAAGGTTATAATAATATTGTTTTAAGAGCTTGTGGTTCGCCCTCTGATATGACCTTAACGCGACCCATCACTCTATAATTCGTATGTAAAAACCATAAACTGATTAAAATACTTCTTAATTTTAGATCCTTACAATTATAACACAAAGAAATATTTTAATCCAAAAAGCACATCACAAACTTTTAAATGAATATAATAGAGTGGTATAGTTAAATTACAACTAATTAATCCGACTTATATATGCATATGCATTACGATACTTTATAACTTATCCTCTTACAATCAATGCATAACATCGTCCACGCATCTCGCACTGCAGCAGGCGTGCGGACCAATTAGCATTAGGCTGTCCCGCCGAGAACCAATCATCGCGCTTGCCGGAATACAACGCGTTAGGCAAACGCGGTAAGCGCAGGTAATTGGCTTATTTGCATGTGTGTTCTTTCGTTCGAATACTAGAGATATTTTGTCAATGTAGTAAAGTGTGGAGCCGAATTTCGCGTTGATTTTGTTCACAATTATGCTTCCTTAGTTTTATATTTCGATGCTTAACTTGCACACATTGTGTTCAAGTATTCCTGAAAGCTATGCTTAAGTCCATATTTTTTTTGAATATTTTAGGCTTGTTTGTTTCGATGATAAAGGGCAGTAGTTGTGATTGAAAGTGTTTTAAAAGCCATAATAGCTCAATGAGGAACGTTAAATGTCGCTGCGAGGCTCATGGGTTCAAATTTTACAATGAGCTTGAGTTTCAGACGAAGGAAAATGCTGTAAGGAGACCATTCATGATATTGGATTCTTGTTTATTACAAGCTTTTATTTAGTCTCACCTGTCCGGTATCTGTAATCGAATTTTACAAGTTAAATTTGACCCACTCCCCAGTGTCCGATTTAGCAGAAATTTGGTATATATTATTATATTGGATGACAATGCAAAGAAAAAAATTACAATCACCGTAAAAAGTTTGTATTAAAAATGAAATTGTTAATACAAAAACTTATTTTTCAAGCGAAAGGAAAATTAGGCAACCGAATACTACCATGAAACATAAATAATTGAGTTAAACTAATGAGCTCCTGTAGCCCATTTCCAGCTCATAGACTTATCTAGCAGAACCCATAAAGCAACGTCAGCCTAAAACACGCAGTACGCACCTAAAATCGTAACAATAAAGCGGGCCATTCACAAGGCGACACGGCGACAAGTGATTGCGTAGGCGCACCGTTACATGGATTTACTGCGATCGATAGCGCGCGTAACTAACCGAATGCCAAATAGGGCGCGAGTGGACACCGCTAGGCGACTCCGACCCGACTCCCGCGTAAGACGGATGGCCCGGAATCCCGCGTAAATTTAATGCGCAGCTTTAGCCGTAATCGTGAAATGTTACCTGTTAAATAGTCCGATTTGTGTGGGAAACATTTGGTAATGTCCTGCGGGAGCGGAGCGGTAATCGCAATCTAACATCTCTATAATCTAGAAGGCTTAGGTATTCTGAATAGTTGTCGCTGTAATTCTATTGCCTTCCCTCCTGTTGAATAATAATGATCAAAATATTTCCTGGATAAGAAGTACAAATCTTGATATATTTTACAGCAAGGCTCTTGTCAGTTTCTTCTACTGACTATAAACTTTTTATGTTTTTGATCCATGTAGCTGTTCATAAGTCTTCCATTTCTTTACTTTCCTTCTGTTCCCTGTTTTTGAAATGTGAAAAGAAGTTTAAAAGAGACGTAGAAGAGCGTAGCGTTTATAAGAAAGGTAGAGCGTAGAATTATTTCGCTCAAAGAGCAGCTCGACTGACGAAGTGGGAGGCTCTTACAGAATACCGCAGCTTAATAACTTTGTTGTGTGCAGCTCAATAGTTCAATAACGCGTGAGTGATGCCTCTTGCGTTGCAAGCGTCCATATGACTACGGTAACCGATTATCATCAAGCGGGCTATATGCTTGTTTACCGACATAGTCGTAAAAACAAGTACACCGGGTACTTGTTTTTACGACTATGTTTTACGCACCACCTTTCTATGCTTTACGCACGATATCTTCTTTACCGAAAGCTCAAGCTCTGATTTAATATCTTGTTTACTTTTAGATGTATTCAATACTATTATAGACCTCATTCAAAATTAAGTGCTATTTCGTGATATTGTGATACTTTGCTGGAAATTAACTACCTTACCGTTGTCGATCAATACATCGTCCAATCTCCGAAACTAGCGTTAATAACAAGTTAGAATAACTGGATCATGGCTGCAATATACCTACTAATTACTATATCAAACTATTGCGAAACGGATCGGGTCGAACAATTGGGGTCAGTTGCGTAAGCGCATAAAAATGTCTTCCCCAAATTAAAACGCTCGTAAATTTTAAATTGCTCGTTACAACATGACAAATCAGAATTGGATCCGCCATTGAGCCTGGGAACTGGACTTGACAATTATGAGCTAACACTACAAGCAATTAATGTTGTTACTACATCTGATAATACAATATACCTACATCTTTGGGATGAGAGCGTTTGACGTAATCATAAAGCTTTTTTTTTAACTTTAACTGTAAGGAAACTGAAAAATGATAACCGAGTTCTAAGATCTATACTACTATAATAAAGCGGAAGAGTTTTTTGTTTGTTTGTTTAAACGGGCTAATCTCTGGAACTACCAGTCGGATTCGAAAAATTCTTTCACTAATAGGAAGCTACATTATCCCCGAGTATTATAGGCTACTTTATATCCCGGGAACGCGAGTGAAACCGCGCGAAACAGCTAGTTACACACAAAAATGGAAATTGATTAAACAATTGTAAATGGATAAAGATAGGTAGGTCTTTGAAGCTTCCCAAAGAACTAAATAGACCTTCAACTTCGTAATGAACTTTAGGTCCATGACCAAATAACCACCTACCGACAGCATCGCAGACACGCATGTTACTCTCAATTCATACCTACTGATAATTATATATGCGACTTTAATACAAAGGAACACGGTTTCTCGAATGTCCTCCCGTTACGAGATCTGTATTACAGGGAACGCTTGCGTCGCGTCGTCCGGCGCAGCAAGCAACGGAATAGCATGGATAAACTACACGTAATTATCAGTGGCGTGCATTGGTTTTCGGAGGAGGTAGGCAATCAAGTACTAGGAGAGTTTTATTGCATATTATCGGTGGTATTTTATCCAATAAAGATCAATCCACGTGCACTAGTGAAATGAAATGAATTATGTGTATCGTGATTTTACAAGTTGTCTCAAAAAGTTCGTGAAAAGTTTTAGTACAGTGACCACCATTTTACTAAAACAGGTCTGAACGGTGACTGATGCGGACTATGTAAAAGTTAATAATGTGCGGACTATATGAAAGTGATATTATAAATAAAATGTATGCGACTGAAGGACTTTGTGTCCATGGTCCAAGCCAAACTAGGGTTTCCAGCCTCGGTTGAATTGATCGATTTTTTAATCAATATTCGATCTTTTAAATCGTCATTGGAGATACGGATCGATCTTAAGATCGCCACGAAATTAAAAGATCGAAAATCGATTTTAACGAGACCATAATATTCCATTTCGAATTTTCGATTCGATATTTTTTGCAGTTAAATATTAGTTTTTTGAATAAATTAGCATAAGTTACTCTCTTTCTCTCTCATCAATGCCGAAATCGATGGGAGGGCGTCTAAATCGTTGTTTTTCTAAAAATCTCGACAGTGTAAGTTTAATCGAATAACATATTATTATTAGTGACCTAATAAACAGTGCATTTTTAAAAATATTTTTTGCTACTAATTAACGAAGAAATGTATTTTATATCATAATATAAAATATAGATTTTGATTTTCTAAGGATCGATCTTTTATATATTTTAATTTTAATCGATATTAGTCACTTCGATTTGAATGTATCGATAATAAATTTTGTCAAAGTACGGTAACCCTTTGCAATGCCAGCCAAACCATAAATAAAACAATACAAATAAATTGCGAAGTTATATTTGAGTTGTTCTAAAGTTGGTAAACTGTAGTTTTTTTAATTTGGCTGGGTTACTAGTGTCACAACAGAGTAGGTATGGTTACTTTTGGTCCATAAATCGCGAATGTCAAATGTCAGTGTGCTACGCATAGTAAAAACGTGATTTATGCTTTCGTCGTATTATCCTAAAGAAGTGTGTGTGCGTGTATGCATATGCCGAAATCGTTTTAGTGTGCGTGAATTTGTTACACGAACTCGCGAGTGCCTGCGCGGCTAAGTTTGAAATTTTGTATTGAATGTTAGGTTAGAATTTTTATTTAAAATGATTATGTAGTTTAATTGAATCAATATATTATATTATTGAATCTTATGAGGTAAGCATTGCTTATTTGCCTATATGGAATGCACGCCACTGGTAATTATGTATGTTTATTTAAATAGACTGGCGCTTTTATTTTACCTGTACATTTTAAAGTGTCAGAGATTACTGTAAATGTTTAATTTCTATAATATATTAATTTATGTTGCGGTACCAAAAGAAAACATTTTATTTAGGTGATGATCTTAGACTTTCTTAAAAAATACCTTTCTTGATCTTTGATCTTATTTGTATACTGAGTTGGTGTTTGTTCATAACATTGTATAATTTATGTTTCGTTAATTTTTATAAAGTTTTTAGCGTTATATGAATAGAGTTAGTTCTTTTATATTTTTTTACACATGAATATAATTTTCTTTCCATGGTAACTTTGAAGCTGATCATTGGAATCTAAATAGTTGACGATATCTGAAGTACAGCTAGTCAGCTAGTAGTAAAAACCGCTTATTCGATTCCTCGTGTGCGCCCGCGCCGGCGCCGGCCGCTCTGCAGGCGCGTACACTTACCCGCTACGAGGGCTGCCACTTATCATGTGAATTTATTTAGGTACTGGTACTAGTTCACCCCGCTGCGCTGTCACGCTTATTCTTAATAGAACTTTTGTTTAGCTGAGTTTCTTGCCGGAGTCTTCTCAGTTTAAGTGTATTCCGAACCGGTGGTAAATTCAACTGTATTTACAACTTAACGTTCATATGTGCCTTACTAAGGCCTTAACTGAATAAATGACTTTTTGATTTTGATTCAGAAACGGGTACTTCCGGAGATTACCTGCCACATCCAAACATTACCTCTTTATAATATAAGGTTAAATGTACGATACTCTACAGGTAGGATGAATATTCATATCAATTATAATAACTTATAGTATTTTATTTAAGGTACGTGTTTTTTATATATTACCTACATACCAGTGGCGTGCATTCCATATAGGCAAATAAGCAATGCTTACCTCATAAGATTCAATAATATGATATATTGATTCAATTAAACTACATAATCATTTTAAATAAAAATTCTAACCTAACATTCAATACAAAATTTCAAACTTTGCCGCGCAGGCATTCGCGAGTTCGTGTAACATATTCACGCACACTAAAACGATTTCGGCATATGCATACACGCACACACACTTCTTTAGGATAATACGACGAAAGCATAAATCACGTTTTTACTATGCGTAGCACACTGACATTTGACATTCGCGATTTATGGACCAAAAGTAACCATACCTACTCTGTTGTGACACTAGTAACCCAGCCAAATTAAAAATATACAGTTTACCAACGTTAGAGCAACTCAAATATAACTTCGCAATTTATTTGTATTGTTTTGTTTATGGTTTGGCTGGCATTGCATAGGGTTACCGTACTTTGACAAAATTTACTATCGATAGATTCAAATCGAAATGACTGATATCGATTAAAAAAAATATATACAAGGTTGATCCTTAGAAAATCAATATTTATATTTTATTATGATATAAAATATATTTCTTAGTTAATTAGTAGCAAAAAAATATTTTAAAAAATGAACTGTTTATTAGGTCACTAATAATAATTACACGAATATCGTTATTCGATTAAACTTACACTGTCGAGATTTTTAGAAAAACAACGATTTAGCCCTCCCATCGATTTCGGCATTGATGAGAGAGAAAGAGAGTAACTTGTGCTAATTTATTCAAAAAAACTTTAATATTTAACATAATACTGCAAAAAATAATCGATTCGAAATCGAAATGGAATATTATGGTCTCGTTAAAATCGATTTCCTATCTTTTAATTTCGTGGCGATCCGATTTAAAAGATCGAATATTGATTAAAAAATCGATCGATTCAACCGAGGCTGGAAACCCTAGTTTGGCTTTTTTTTAATATTTGTTCATGACCATGGACACAAAGTCCTTCAGTCGCATACATTTTATTTATAATATCACTTTCATATAGTCCGCACATTAACTTTTACATAGTCCGCATTATCAGTCACCGTTCAGTCATGTTTTAGTAAAATGGTGGTCACTGTACTAAAACTTTTCACGAACTTTTTGAGACAACTTGTAAAATCACGATACACATAATTCATTTCATTTCATTTCATTTCATTAGTGCACGTGGATTGATCTTTATTGGATAAAATACCACCGATAATATACAATAAAACTCTCCTAGTACTTGATTGCCTACCTCCTCCGAAAACCAATGCACGCCACTGCTACATACGAAAAATATCGAAGAGGCATCCCTAGTAAGGAGGCATGCATACCACAGCCTATCAGTATTCGCGTCGCGCGCGCAGCCTCGCTCCCCGCTTCCCCCTTATCTCGCGATTGTCCGCCCTCGACAAGTACCCACGAGCTCACCGGCTCGTCGCAGCCGTCCTGTTCCCGTCCCGTTACAGCTTACAATACACAGAGTGCCCGTACAACACAGTCACACCAATGAACTAAGGAGAAGTTGGAGAAGATGCCAAAAACTCGAATAGTTCCAAAATGGTTAGCAACATTTCTGCACTGCTATACACAAATCAATGAAAAAAGTTGAAGGAAAAGATACTAATTATAAATTGCAATGTGTTTGAATTCCTTTGATTGTGCAACAGACAACAACATTGGAATCAAATCATAGTATGCAGGGCAAGGAATTTCGACATAGGTAGCTGGTGTCAGAAGGTGATCTCTACAGCAGCTCCCCAGCCAAATAATTTTGTTTACCTGCACGATATTATGGTCGCCTGAGCTCACCGGGGACGCGTGAGTGATGCCCCGGGTGTTGCATGCGTCCACATGGCTACGGTAACCGCTTACCACCACGTAAGCTTATTTGCCAACTTAGTATAACAAAAATAGGCCTTGCTGATGACTTGAGGGGCGACCAGATGCTCCGGTGAACCGACGACTTGGTCAGAATAGCTGGTACATGATTATGATTTGAGTGACTCGGTAAAATAGCGGTCTAATTAACGCGGCAAATATCTTCTATTAGATACATATAAGGTTGTACCCACACCATTCCTTTTAACTACATCTTTTTTAGCCCTAAGTCTTGCTAGGGTGTTTCGGGTATAGCATCTTGTACCTCAAATCAAATCCTGTGTAATTCCAAGGAAGCATTTCACATACAGGATCTGTCTGTCATTTAAGAGTTTCTTTCGTCGGCAGGCAACATCTCGGCATCATTCGACATCAGTCCCACACAACACTAATAAGTCGGTCCACGTCGCGTCGCTGAACGCACGACACTTGTGAAAGCCTCTAATCTCGTCAGATTTATCTTGACGAGCGTGATTTGAATGCTTGTCAAAATTGTTATAAATAGCCTTAAACAACGAGAGATTACACCACCGCCGCTGCGCCTGCGCCCGCGCCGGTACTCGCATTCACCGGTAATGTTTACTTTTATATTCTAAACGGGTATTGTCATTGTTGGATTGATTTAAAACACTGATATGAATGGTATGTGCAAGCGGTTTTCGACATAATTTGTATCATTAGCATAAATAATATGTTCAAATACTATGTACTTTCAGAGCATAAAAGACGATTTATTACAGCACAGCCAAAGAACCTCATAGTTTCGGACGAACGAATGCTCGATCCTTCGTTTATCTTCTATGTCAGATTACAACGAAATTTTTGGCTATCACATTTTATAGTAAATTGCAACAAGATCCTCATGTAGAATCTTTTTAGTTTTAGTTAAACTGTTTTATTAGTTTATTTTAAATTTTCCATAGTCTTTTATATTTTCAACTAGCCGTTCGTGCCCGTCGTCATCCGGCGGTTTCAGTCTTTTCTATTAAATTTTCAAAACAAAATTTTGCATACTTTCCTTATAATAACGAATATAAATAAACAGCCATTTCGGTTCAGCGGCTCTCAAGTGATGCTCTCACATATATGTGGCAAACTAATAGATTTGGTGCCTACAAACCAAAATAAAAAGAAAATAATAAAAAATATTTATTTTGAAGTAACACGAGACAATTACACACACAAAACTGTAAGAAGAAAAAAAACAGTTTTAGAAAAAAAAAAACAATATCAATATCATGTGTGATGTTTCTCTACAGAAAATCAGTCAACTTCCACCCACCGTATTAAAATAAGTGATTTACTTATTCTCAACACTTGTGTTGTTTAAAGGCAATGGTAGTGGGCGTCGAATTTCATGACGGTAGTCGTGGGTTTGAATGATACAATGAGCTTGAGCTTACTGTGAAAGAAAATACAATGACAAAACTATAGCACGGTCGTAGGGTACTTTGTAGTACCCACCTCACTGGCTATCGGTGTGTTCTGATAGTTGCACTTGAGAGCGTGTTCCCTTCTATGGTCGGCTTCTTTTATACCATGCAACCACACTTTTTTTTACTGTTTATAGGCATGTGTTTGACCGCAATCTCACCATGGTAAGTGATGATGCGGCCGAAGGTGGTAAGCTCACAAAGCTTAGAAGGAACTGGCTCTCAAGTACAGCTGTCGGAACACACCGAAAGGTGCTTGGCGACAGATTTTCAACTTGAGGGTGGTAGCCAGCCAGGCGGGTACTGCAAAGTACCCTACCACTGTGCTATGGTTTCCTCACGATGTTTTCCTTCACCGAAAGCTCAAGCTCATTGTAGGACTCGAACCTGGGACTTTCGTCTCGGTATCCGACGTCACTACCACTGAACTATCATCGCCTTAAATCATAGCCACATCATCACTGACCATCCTCTGCCTGCCCTGTTCCCAATCATTTGTGGTCGGCGCAATATGTACGCTTCTTCCATTCGTCTCTTCTATCCGTCATACCAGCATCCACTCCTTTCTTACCCATGTCAACTTTCACACAATCCATCCATCTCTTTTTCGGTCTTCCTCTTCTCTTATATCCATCCACTTTCATATTCATAAGTTTTTTAGTGACGTGGTTTTCATTTCTCCTCATAACATGTCCATACCACGATAAACGGTTCCCTCTCAACTTTTCAGTCACTGGCGCTACTTTCAAGCTTCCCCTTACATCATCACTGACCATGGAGAGAATATGGTCCAACACTAGCCTATACACTATTTCAGACAACAGTAAATAAATCTTTGTATATAACTTCTAAATTAGGTCTAACTCAATCGTATATAACTGCAAATCTCCATATCCCCTGTTCGCAGCGCACATGTCGCTCACTAGACAGGATATTATAAAGCTATCGGGCGAGTCCGGTGCGCCCGCGCCCGCGCCCGCGCAGCCAGCGCAGCGCAGTTTACGCCTTGTTTATGAGCGCCGATAGCATCGACGCGCAATCATCTTGTAACTCGCCGTTTAGTATTACATTACAAACCTTATTTACAACATTATCGTGTAATTGTAATGGCTGTGTGTACGTAAACGCTTCCGCGGTGTGATTTATTTTATGGACATAATCTGGGATCCCTCACAGATGCATCTAGGCTTAGATAAAGATGTCACATAAATAAAGTCGATAAGTGATAGCTGTAAGAGGAAATCAATAAGTTAAAGAATCACTGAATTCAGGGAATCGACCTACTGCTCTACCAAATAATAATATAACAAAAACTGATATAATACATATACCTACTACTTTTTGTTTGTAAATAAATACTTAATATACATAATCACACCCAGACTTAGGACATACAGACATGTTCATGCACACAAATGAATGTCCTGTGTGGGAATCGAACCCACGACCAGCGACGCGTTAGGTGGAATCTTAACCAGAGGCTTAACCAACCGCGCCAGCTGGCCCGTTGAATAAGAAATAGTCTGAGAACCTTATAAAATCTAACGCCAACTTTTGAAAATATCATAAGCTTCTCTCATACTCGCCTTACATATCTCACATTATATGATTATACATGTGATACGGTGTAGTTAGATTATATTTTTAATGTTCACAGGTAGGCAGTGATAAGGCTATCAGGGTCTAAATTAAATATATATATATTATTACAGAACTCAAATATCTGAACAAGTTTCCTAGCATTTCCTTACCTTCCGTGATCAGCAGTTGGAAGGCAAACACCCGAACATTACAAACAATCGTCTTGAACTCTTATCACTGCGCACCGTTAACACGCAAGAGAAGCAATAAACCAATCGTTATCAGAGGCAAGGAAGGCAAGCAAGGCAAGGCGAGGCGTGAGGCGCGAGGCAACGTTCCGATATCAGCACGTGATATGATCCGACACGCGCTGAGAGCAGGCATCGATCCTGTAACCCCGTCAGTCGTCAGCACGACTAAAACCACGGTGTTAGGCGCACTACACAATGGAGGAGGTAGTCGCAGCGATAGTTGAAAAGCTTCCTTGCTTATAGAAATAAGTGCTTTTTGTAGGAAATTGCGACTAGCCACTGGGGAATATAGCAAAAAGTTTCTGAAGATAAAGAAATCCGTAATATTAGAGGATAGAGGTGCTCCAACGGCGTACGGTTTCACTGAAACGCATAATTTGTTTCTTAGGAATCGATATTAAGCATGCCCATAAAATAAGTAAAGCTAGTTTTAAAGTGATTCATAAGATGCAGTCAAAGATGAAGCAGTTCATGCATCGTCGATTATGGAACTGTTCCAGGAAGTAAGATTAAATCTTATAAAGAATTTAATAGTTAGGCATAAAGAATTAAATAGTTAGGTACAGCTACGTCGCCTATGACAAATGCGATTCGTATGAAACACCCTTATCTCGAGACAGACCCTTGCAGCTAGGTGCATGATGTGCGCATGCGCTTACGAGCACGACCTGTATTTACGAGGTGCCGAGTGGAGCCGAACTGCTATCTCACACAACACCTATGATTGCGGATAGTGTTAGAAAAGAAGACGTGCTAAATATACCATTGTCCATTACGCGACTGATCTGGAAAAATATTTTTAGTAGAATAACTATGTCGACTTCTTCCTTTTTACGTAGATTTGGAGTAGATGCAACTCAAAAGTAACTTATAAACGCTAAGCAATTGACTTCTACAACTGAAAAAACCAACAAGAAACTCTGGAAAGGCAAACTTTTTTGGAGTTCAGCTTTCAACTGAAGAGATTATTTTTGGAAAGATGAAAAAAGGAAACGATAGTTAATATTAATAATTTAGTGCCTGTTTTGTAACCACCACATTAAACCAACATTGTTTTAAAATAATGCCGATATTTCAAACAGTGCATTAAAACACGTAATCGGTTACTAATAAATAGCGGCACCGCAGCCCAATAAAAAGCTTAAAATACATTGAATCGGAGCGTATATCAGTAATTTGTTGGAAGCCATCCCGTACTTATGAAACCACAAATGATCTATAAGTGCGGAATCACACCGACCAATAACGACCGGCATCGAACCGGAATAACGCCGCAGCCCGCCCGGTGACCGCAACAATGAAAAGTTAAGCGATATTTATTGATATATTTCTGAGTATTTTAGTTATTCGTTCCATTATCAAAAAGGTCTCTGGAAGAAATTGCTTTAACGGTACGGCAGCCTAAGTAGTTGGTAATTGTAACATTTTTTTTTATTTTGCTCTTAGGATGAAGTCTATATTATTATTGAATATTGAGAAATGGAAACGAAATATTTATTTTGCTAGTGAATATAATATGATCGTTACGTACATTTTGATCATCAATAAATTAACTTTTTATATACAACAAATATGTACAAAATACAATCTATATATAGAAAATTTCCTCAAGCCTGCCGCTGCTTCCGATTAACGGCAGGGTTCCCAGAAGGCTGGCAGCGTTTCCTCTTTGGATAGCCAAGCTGACGCGTTGGCGGAAAAAGCTCCCCGCCCGCTGGTCTCCGGAGGTCTCGATCAATTTTGATGACAAGGTGCGAGCAAAACGGCGAGCTTCGGACCCCCACGGTCCCATGGTCTCGACCGCAAAAGGCACAAAAATATAGTTGGGTCCAATCGATGCGTATTTTTTGAATTTTGAATTTTCCGCACTGGCCGCAGCTGCCCCTGCAGCTTTACAAGTCGCCGGTAAGTGAGATGGCGCGAGTGTATCGACACATGTGGCATCCCACACCAGCGACTTGCCGACACTCCAAGGGATCAAAGACATACCATCCGGTCTCTTGCCATCGCCCCGCGCAATACCGACTGGTTCCAGTACGGAAGGCACGTTAGCGACAACAAGAGCCCTGCGGATAATGTCGTTAATAGCCGAGTGCCGTGATATTCGACCAGCACTTAGAGAGCACGAAAGCCCATGGTGGCCGAGCTCGTTGACGAGATCTCCGCAGCGGCAGCGATGAGGTTGATTGGTCCTGCAACCAAGACGAAGACAAATACACAGACTTAATGTTATACGGTCTAACATTGTTCCAGTATTTGTTGATGGAATAGCTTGTAGCCAGTGACCTGAGTCACTCTGAGAGACAGCTAACAAGCGCGCGCGGTCTGTATCTATAGAAAAGTTAGAAAATAAATTTTGCCAGGTTTTTTCACAAAGAGGCTTGTCCCACGCTCTCTGAGAGTGACTCAAGGTCGGAATATTTGTGCCTGGACAAGCTGCCTGCCAGGCGTCTCTAGCATCGGACAGGTAAGAAACCTCAACAGATCCAATAGAAGGGTCCAAAACAGAACTGACGAGGTTGCCCACACTGTATACCGAGGATAGAAACGCCGGTACTGATATGCTTGAAATTTTCCGCACTCCTAGGCCACCATAACACACGGGTAGGGTGGCCTGAGACCACACTTTGTTTTCATAAAAACTGCAATTTAGAATTTTGGAAAGTGACGTTTTGATCATATTATCCAAAGTATCTAATATGTGATCAAATTTAAATAAGTGCGTACTGCGGAGCAAATAGGTAAACTTTGGCACGAAAAGGCAGAGTCGAACAATAAAAAATGCATAGTGAGCATTAATTTCATAAAGTCTATTTGAAGAGTCATTAAAATTTTGAATCTTTTTCTCAAAGAAACTAGGAATGGATTCGTCTAAGACTGGGGCTCCAAGAAGATGAAGCGACTCCTTTGACAGTAACTTAATATTGGGAGCCAAAACATTAAAATTTTGAATTAATTCTGGTTTTTCAGATTCTGGGAAAGAATCTAAAATAAGGAGCTCACATTTGGAGCTATTGAATTCTAGGCCAATCTTTTTAAAATTTTCTGTCAATGTTTTAAAATCACTGAGAACGGAAGCCGCATCACCCCCCAGCGTACCGTCGTCTAGATACCATACATTAAATTTTGATTGTAACCCGGAAATAATTGGATGGATGGCCAAACTGAAGATAGCTGGACCGAGAGGGTCGCCCTGTTGACAACCCATGGCGGAAATAAGTGGGTGTTCTCTGAAAAAAAGTTTTGATGGATGCCCATAGCATTGCCAAAGGTAAGGATATATGTCAGGGCAGATATCCCGAATTTGGGTCAATAAAGCACCCCTATCGACAGAGTTAAATGCATTTTTTATGTCAACTTTAAGCAGCACTTCACCTCCGTTATTTAAAAGAAAGGTCCGAGCCGCATGAACAGCTGCCTCACAACCTCCCTTTGAGCCAAAACCGAGTTGAATGGGCTGAAATATTTCCGAAAGTTTCGGGAGAATGTGACGACAACAAATTTTGGAGGCCATACGACGGATAGTATTACCCACAGCGATGGGTCTTACTCCACCATCTTTTTTGGATAGCGCGCAAAGGTTGGCCCCATAAATGATCTCAGTGAATGGGCTTGGCACCTTTCCTGCCAACATTAAATTTATAAGAGAGGTTAATTTTGATAATAATTTGGTACCAGCGTCTCCGGCGGCACCACAGACAAGATCTTTGTAATGCTGTGGTGTAAAACCGTCGAGGCCGCCAGCAGAACCAGGTTTAAATGACATAATGACACTCAAAAGATCTTGGGCGTTACAATTTAGACAATTTTGGTCTAAAGATGGGGGATCCGGGAGGTTTATATTTGAAAGCGGAGATGGATGTTTTGATTCTAAAGCAGACAGGGTTTCAGGTGTGTCTGCAGCGACAACATCACTCGAAAATAGCAGATGTGCTGCCCCCTTGAAATCGCCATCGTTCGCTTTAGTTTCGATTTTCCTGATAGTGTTTGCCTGATTATACTTTTTTTGAATTTTGGGAAAATTTGGAATAATATTATCAGTTGAGTCTAATATTGAGCAGTTATTTTTAATTTGTTGTGTGAGAGAAATCTCATTTTTCTGGCGACTAGGGACATGCAGCACTCTGTACGAAAAAGTAAGCAGGTCTTCCCAAGCACTTAATGAATTTATACTGAGAATTTTGTCTATACATACACTTAAAGCTGAAGCCACGCAGATACGTGCTCCGCGTGGGATTCGCTTTAATACCGGGACATTATTCTTTAGCGAACAAATTAGTTGCGAAAACGGGAGGTCAGTAGAAGGATAAGTATGAAATAACTCTTATCTGACACTGTTTTGAAGTGAGCGAAATCGCATGACGTGTTCTATAGAAAATACTAGCAGCGAATCCCGGCGTTGCTCGGGTTAAAATACATCGCATGTTTAATGGTATAAACAATATATAAGGATACATTTTTTAACATATTATAGATATCTATTTTCGATATTGAGACTTTCCAGAACATTCAAATAGTTTGTTCTTTTTTTTACTCGACTGCAATCACAATTGAACTGACGAAAAGTCACTGAATTTCGATTTATATACCGAAATTTCCAGTACCAGATCACTCTAGAATATTTAGATGTACATCACTTCGATTTGGTTTTTATAGATCAATAATAACACTCGTTCACATTTTGGAACTTTCCAGATCAATCCAAAAAAAATAGAACTTTCTAGAACATTTTAAATCGCTTATAATAAATTGAACTCATTTAAGAATTTTATAGATCATTCTAGAAATATTTAGAACTTTCTCGAACATTTTAAATCGTTTATAATAAATTGCACTAATTTTGGAACTTTCCAGATCACTCGGAAAATTTCTAGAACTTTCTCAATCATTCTAGATCGATCATAATAAACTGCACTCAATTTGGAACTTTCTAGAACATTCCAGATCAATTATTACGGTTTTACACATTTTGGAATTTTCTAGATCATTCTAGAAATTTCTAGAACTTTCTCGAACATTTCAAATCGCTTCTAATAAATTGTACTCATTTAAGAATTTTCTAGAACTTTCTTGAACATTCTAAATCGATCATAATCAATTGCACTCATTTTGGAACGTTCCAGATCATTCGGAAAATTTCTAGATCTTTTTCGATCATTCTAAATCGATCATAATCAATTGCACTCATTTTGGAACTTTCCAGATCATTCGAGAAATTTCTAGAACGTTCTCGAACATCCTAACTCGATAGTAACAGTTTTGGACATTTTGGAACTTTCTAGATGAAGCCAGAAATTTGTAGAACTTTCTCAAAACATGCTATAACGATTATAATAGTTTGCATTCACTCTAGAATTTTCTAGATCATTCTAGATATTTGTTGAACTTTCTAGAACATTCCAGATCGATTATAACCGTTTTACACATTTTGGAACTTTCTAGACCATTCCAGAAATGTTGAGGTCTTTTCAGAAGTCCTCATGCGTTAGAAAAGGACAGCAATATATGTTTTAACATTTTCGCCACCCACAACCACCCCCTTCCACCAACCACGGCCAAACTCCCTTACTACCACCTGGAGACCAAGGGGTATTTACCACCCCAACGGGAAGTTGATTGGGGTTGGTGGTGATTGAGAAAACTGCGTATTTACGTACCCACAAAAGCATTTTATATATATTATTAGATTTAGCTGACTTCAAAACAGTGTCAAATAAGAGTTATTTCATACTATTTAGTGTAATTTGTAGGAGGTTTATTTTTTTGTTAAAAAGTTAATTTATTTTTGAATTTTTAGTTTCATCTATATGAAATTTATATGGGACCATTTCGGAATAAATCCCTTTCGAACAAAAAAAGAATCCGTCTATATATGACGGAGTTATGCCCGAACATACATAAAAAAAAATTATAAACATCTGAATTAATAACCTCCTCCTTTTTTAAGTCGGTTAAAAATTGCCTATCTTAGGCGTTCTCTATTCATGAAGGCGATACAAGTTTATCCTAGAGCGAGGCTATTGTTTAATACCTATTTACGTAAATATTTTTGTATTAAAAAAATTATTAGATTTGCTATTTTATTTGCTAAACTAATGTTTTTGATTTGCTCTAAAAATAATAAGGTCCGTATTATCTATTCGTCCATGGTATTATAGAACGTAAATCAAAACAAGCCAAGTTTAAAAACCTAGATTTAAAAAGAAATTTTATGTCCAGTATTTTCGAATGACACATTTTATAAAACTGTTTCGATTCCCGACTTAAGCATTTATTAGCTTTTATTGTGACATTTTGTTCGGGACTGATTTCATACATAAATTAATTGTCACTCATAATGTGCTCGATGTTATCCGATCGGGGCGCAGGCGTCTATCGTCTCGTAATATCGTATTTACTCGGCGCTGACTGCGCTCGCGCATTCCTGTATTACCAAGCGAGCCTTGCGAGACGCGGCTCTTAATCATCATTATCTTGAGTCTGTATGAACATTGGACGACAAATTGGCATATTATAACACCTCACTACCACACTTGGTCATCCATCTTCTATGCAATGTGGTAGCGATAGTTTAAAAGCAGATATGAGTGTAAATTCATCACTCTTTGTATAACATACTTTACTATAGTCAAATTTCAAAATTCAAAATCATTTATTCAAATAGACCTTCACAGGCACTTATGAAAAGTCTGACTCTAACACTCTAATACCGGTTCGGAAGTTTTGGTGATATTGTAATGGATCAAATCAAATCCAAAAAGTCATTTATTCAGTTTAACCCCCAGAGTTAGAATATTAGTTTATCCCCTGATAAGACACCTAGGAACATTACTGTTGAATCGACCACCGGTTCGGAATACACTTGGAAGACTCCGGCAAGAAACTCATCTAAATGTTCCGCCAGTGCAGTGTTGTCAACACTTTTATGTTAGTAGCATCAGCACGCTCTCGTACGCATATAAACTTATAGTTTATCTTTGTTATTATAAGTGAATAAATTTCTTAAACTATAATTAAAATTCTTATCAGCATTCATGCAATTTCACAAAATTTTTAGATTACAAACTACCATTGTTTTTTTAAGTGCACTATTTTTTTAGACTATACTTAATACAACGTAGTAAACAAGCTTACGGCCCGCCTGATGATATGCGTTTACCACAGCCAATAGACGATCTCAACACTAGGAGTGACACTTACGCATTGCTGATCCAGCAAAAATCACTTCACACCGAAAAGTTGTTTGAAGAAGGATTGCGGTGAGCCGTCAAACGGAAACTACTTTTGGCACACTGCTAGCACAGTGCCTCCCCATAGAACCCTGCGACCTAGCTCACCGCGGGAATACAACGATGTTCTTCCGCTAAAATCAAACATACATTTTAAATAGACAAAAAGAAACCTGAATCATACAGACAAAGCCCAATACTTTGTCTCGTACACTGGTGTGTGGTTTCATTTATGTAGGCGCGACCATGTCGCGTGAAATGTGCAAGCGCAGATACCTATGTACATCACGATTATACGCCGTATTATGGCCGTATTACACTTCCGGGCGCCATACTGTACTGATTCATACATTTTTAAGTAGAAAACTATATCAATCCTAACTATCCTAACTATTATAAATGCGAAAGTGAGTTTGTTTGTTTGTTACGCCTTCACGCCTCAACTACTCAACAGATCATCATCAATCAACAACTTTATATCCCTGTAACGCGGGTGAAACCGCAGGGGATAGCTAGTTATTTAATATTACCAATTGTTATTTATCTCGACTCATTTGTATTTTTAGATGATTATGAATCCTATAAAGTACATACACACCTACCTATCTTTGCTTAAACATCTACAAATATAATAAAGTAATTTCAAGTTACACCAAACAGTTTTTCGAGTCACACACGGTATGCACACTCTAAGTCTGAACTATATTGAAATAACAGTTAATAGACATTTAACGTGTTTGGTTTGGAATTATCCACAAATATGTGAGGTACAGTCGCCCACGCAGGTGCGCCCGCGCCGGCTCCGCTCCTCGAGTGCGCGCTGTTTGCTCGCGGCCAATGAAAACATTCAGCTCGCCGCTCCACGGACTGTCGTGTTTGACCACGTTATTATTTTTGGGAATGGATTCTGATTTACTCCCATCAGTAGTTTTTTTATGACATCAAATATAGTTTTGTGCAGCCAGCGTTCATTTCATAGAGGCTCGAATCGATGCTTTTTAAAACACTGCTATGTCGTCTCACGCGTTCCCGAGAATCTTGTATTATCTCGGTATTAAAGGTACCTATGCAAATTTTTTCCAGGGTACGATTGATCATTATTAAGCTTTGACTGATCTATGTCCCAAATCCCGTCATTTCAACGTAATTGAGTAACGAACATACACACACACACATAGAAACTTTCCTATTTATAATATTAGTAGGATATCGAATATTTTTATATTGATATCATAATAAATTATTTAGATGAAGTATTTTTCTGTTTTTTAATAACATGCCACCGCCTATTGAAACATAAATATAATTAATTGGGAACAACATTCAATAGCGGAGAATCAATAAAGAAAACAAACGACAGGCGATATTCAATAAAACTCGACAACATAGTATCCGCGCGGCACAATCAATTAAGCTAAACATTCCGACGGACACGATGTACTTACTCAATATAAATATTTCCATTCACAGCGAGACGGAGTTACGACATGCAGTATCTACACAAAACAGATAGTCTACAGAAGGAACATTCTAACAAGCGCTGAAAAACCACACGCTAGAAACCAAAAACCAATATACAAAAATTTAAAATGAAGAGCAGTCCGAAATTAAAAGTAGCTTTCAGAAGATCGCAGCCAAAAAACATTAGTTCGAAGTAGTATTGTATTCCTGCGGTGAGTAAGGTCCCTTGATATCCGTGAGGAGGCGCTGTGCTGGCAGTGAAGTACGCGGGGCCAGCCAAGTACTACACAATGACACTACGCTATCCCATCTTTCACTTATTATCTGTGAACATCTTTACCGTTTCATAAGTCATGGGCAGCTATGACTTATGAAACGGTAAAGATAATAGGCAGCTTGATTTACATTATTTACTCGTATAAAACTCATCACTCAAGGTTCTCGAGTGGCGACCACGTACTGGAAAGCACCGAGCGAGACGACCTCCCACAAGGTGGACCGACGACCAGAGGGCCTACTACGATAAACGATACTCAATAGTCCGATCATCGTTGTCAGATATTAACCAATAGAATTGCAGAAAAACTGGCGAGTCGTAAATTTTAAACAATTCTATTAGCTAATTGATTGACAACGATGACCGGACTATCGTGTATCGTTTTTCGTAGTAGGCCCTTTGGTCAGAGTCGTGGGCGCCGCTGGATGCAAGCGGCACAGAACCGTTCGAAGTGGAAATCAATGGGGGAGGCCTATGTTCAGCAGTGGACATCCATGAGCTGATATGATGATAAACTCATGTTTGTTACAAACTCGGAGTGTGAACCTTGAAGTATTTATCTGTTTAGTGGTATATATCTGTTGAGGCACAGGTGCAGTGCTATTGAAACAATGTGTTGCATATATTTATAGATGGTAGGTGGAGATGCGCTCGCGCTGGGTCGTGTGTCGTGTCACATAATGGTCGTATGGAGGTGCGCGGGCGCATCGCGTGCCGGACTGTATGGGGGCCATTCACTGGACGACACAGAATATGTTCATTAAATTCAATTTTAGAATGATTTCGTTCCTTAAATATATTTTCATAGTAATAATTTATGTGAGTCGAATATAAGTCCGTCGTTTAAACTACTTCAGCTATACTGCCTATTGGACTATGGAGATAAACAAGAATACTTGTTATCTTGGGATCGCCGGTGAACACCTTAGTAGTAGGTATACCTATTGTCCTTTTTGTTAAAATGGTTAAAGTACATTCAAGTAGAATATCCAAGCTCAGTCGTAGCTCGTAGAAGCATTTGTCGCCATTTTATTTATAGTAGTAGTTAAAAAGCGACTCAACTTTACGCAAGGAGAATAATGTGAATATTATATTGTCTCATATCATAAGTCATCACGTAAATAACTTTTGATTCAAATATAAAATCGTATAAAAAAGTCGTCACACGAACAGCAACCTTTAAAAAAAGTCGCACGAAACTTAAAAACACATAAAACAACGATAAGTGCCGTTGACAAAACTATAATATAGTATGTTGTTATCAAACGCTATCCGTACGTACAGACAGACAGACGGACAGATAACTAATTGTTACAGTGGATCTTATTGATTTATTGAATTGTTTCATTAAAGCAGGAAATACTTTATCTATAGTTACTTTATAAGCGAGTAGAAGAGCCGGCTGTAGGAGATAATTGGCTTTTTAACTACAACACAGATAGAGAATAATTGATTTGGTGATTGTATCGAGGCGGTTATTAATTGTTGGATGAATGTGGGCAGAGACACCTTACCGAAGACAACATCATCTTGGTACACCCACTGAGGACTTCTTAGGGAATTATCAATTCGGTTGTATTTTTTTTTTTTTCATTTATTAACCGATTTCCCGTTTGGCCCCATGGTCATCAGATCAGGATTTGATTACTTCTTAGTGTAATTTGAAGTCGGTTTAAGTTTTTTGTAAAACAGTTCAATTATTAAGAAATTGATTCATTCTTTAAATAAATACCTATGTATTTCATAAGTTTTATGAAATACTTAGTCATAGCAATAGATCTATCCTAGAACTGTGACATTGTGTTAAATAAATATTTGTTTTCTCTTTTATTTTCTAAATAGAACATGATAAATCAATGTTAGTGTTATATTCGTGTAAGTTTATATGATGTTAACAGAATAAACCTTAACTCCACTTCATGATTATTAATCTACCAGGTCTACAGCAAAGTTATTGTAGCTACAACTTGAGAGGGCACTTGATTAACCCCGCGCTATGTCCGCCGCGCGGCGTCGCTCGCGGCCCCTCGTTTAATTAACAGATTGTATCCTATAATTGGTTACCGACACTCGCTTATTAATAATTGAACTTCCTCGTTGCTCGAGCAGGAGCTCGCAGCTTTAAATTAAATATGAATTCAACCTGGGAAAACTAAAACCGTCGAAAGCGTTCGTATATTTAAAATAAACAGATTATTAACATATTGGACAGTATAAAAACCTACAAACATAATCTACGCAAAGTCAATATTTAACAGATTAACAAGCTTAACATTTTTAATTAAATACCAGCACTACATAAAGATTATCGCTGTAAATCTATCAAATTATAATAGGCTCTATTAAATTGAGTCTGGTCTCGATAAATATTCATTGATTTCTATTAAAAATGTAAAAATGTTGATCACCATTCGATACCAAATCAAAAGAGCTTGTAAAAAACTAATCAATACACTGTCATAAAAATCACAACATGGTCAAAACGTACGGTGGAGTGTTGTGACATTCATGAACTCGTATTATTACGGCAAATTTATGTGTTGGATATAGATATTAAAAAAATATGGGAAAATAATTGTAATTTTAGCAAAAATTGTTATTTATTAATATTGGTATCAAGTGGGTATTTCAGCAAGCCAGCGGGGGGCCGACGGATAGTGTCGGCTCTGCGACACCCCGGAGTGCTGGAAACCTGCTGTTGTTACCCAATTAATAAGTAGAACTGAGGCAACTGGTTCCGTAGAGAATACACAAAGACGGTATTTCTTCTCAAACTCATTGCAAGCAAGGTAATTCGTATTAGTCATGATAGAATTAAGCTTCTAAATTAAGTATGTAACTATAGATCGTCGTTTCAGAAGACAAGTCAACGATGAGAAGCTGGTATGGGCAAAGCATTTATTTTGGGGGGTGTGGGCAAGAATTGTTTCATCTGATTCCACCATCACTGTCGTCGAACCACAAGGTGTCGGAAGGATTTCCACCCGTACGTTGTCGACATCCCACATTCGGACACAAGGGTTTGTTTCTTCATATATGAACGTCGAAGTGACGTCGCATACCGAGACGAAGGTCCCGGGTTCGAATCCTACAATGAGCTCGAGTTTTCGGTGAAGGAAAACATCGTGAGGAAACCATAGCACGGTGGTAAAATACTTTGTAGTATAGATCTGGCTGGCTACCACCCTCAAGTTGAAAATCTGTCGCCAATCACCTATCGTGTTCCGACAGCTGCACTTTAGAGCCAGTTCCTTCTAGGCTTTGTGTACTTACCACATTCGGCCACATCATCACTTACCATGGTGAGATTGTGGTCAAACACAGTAAAAAAAAAAATATCATGTAAACAGCTAAAAACTGATATATACTCCCATGTCTCTAAGTTTACTGACACCTATAATTTAAACATGTTCAAGGCAGTTTCGGTTTCGACATCACACGTCTCAGAGCTAGTCTGAAAATGCAAGCTCATTTTATTTAAAAAGAAATACTATAATCTATCCAATTTTGAGTATACCTACTTTAAAGCTAGCCCATATTATTTAACCTTAGACCCGAACTGTTCACTAGTAATCCCCAATTCTTCGGAATATTGTAATTTAATGGAAAGCGTCTCAACTATGCGGATCACTCCATTGACCTGCGACCCCGACGCGGACGCACGACGACACGCCTGACGCACGACACTTATGATATTTCTTTATCTCCTGGGACACTTTAGTGACCGTGAATGTGTGTGCGACACAGCTTAGAGACAGCACTCACATTTATTAGAACTATTTTATAAGATGGGTATTTAGATCCAATTCGAATAGCGTGCCAGTTTGCCAAGAAATCAAGGCAAACTCCGGGGTTCCTTTTGAAAAAGACTACCTTATTATTTGTTGAGTTTCTTATAAATGAATCGCCATCTCATAATAATTGATCAATAAAAAAGAGAGCCAATTCAAATGTTTTATTAAAAAAAAGTGAAGCAATTATAGCTCCATCCATCCGTGGTTTATTGGATCCAACGGTTTTAAAACATCAGCAATCATCTCAACATAACAATCAACTAATTTAACTGTAATTCAATAAACGCGCATAGCTGTGGGCGACAGCTGAGGCGCGGGCGCAGTGTTGAAGCTCTCTCTATGCTATAACACAATATACGATAATAAGCTAGTCCGTCGCATCGCCCGGGGGCGGGGTCAACCACCATCGCACTAAATAACAACAAATATTCAATTTTGACACGTTACAGGCGGCCGTGACGCTGCTACGCCATAAAAATTACCATAAATCACATGGAATTGTCCACTTACGGTAAAACATCACGGTTAATAGACCTTTGCTAGTTTCGGTATGTAGTACCTACCTGCGGGGCAAAAAAAACACTACGGGGCTCTATATGAAGAATGTCTGCAGTTGATATCGAATCTAATAAATTAGGCGCTAATAAATATTGGATTCGAGATATTTTATTTCTCACTACACAGCTGAGTAACACATCACAACTGCAAAAGATTATGCTGAAGAACAAATAAAATATATGGTATATTCTCTCAACGATGTGAAAGAAGATAAATCTTTTATATTTCATGCATGCTAATTTGGTGGAACTCTATGAATTGATTTCTAACACCATGCGCGGATTCTAATGGTGCCTTCTCACGGCGCGTTGTAGGCCGAGCCGCGCCGCGCCGCGCCGCGCCCCGCGCCGTGTGAAGGCAACGGCTCGGCGCGACTTGGGCATGCGCGTCCAATGCTCGGCGCGACTCGGCCTGGCGCGTCCAATTTGGTCGCTTCACACGGCGCGTGGTGGGACGAGCCGCGCCGCGCCGCGCCGCGCCTCGCGCCGTGTGAAGGCAATGCTCGGCGCGACTTGGGCTGGCGCGTCCGATCCGCTAAATGTCGGTAACTTCAAAGGCGCGGCGCGGGCAGGGCTGGATTTCGTAGTATAATAAATATAAATATAGTACTTATGTAGTATCGTAATGCCAGGATACTTACTACCTACGAGAAAATACCATAATTTTACCTTCAGGTCGATTAATTCTGTTATTTGTTGAAATAAATTAAAAATATTACTTTAATTATGAAATAAAGTTGTAATAGTTGTTTTAGTTGTAGTAAATCGGCCTATTTACTCCTGATTCTTTCATGCGATGCTGTGAAAGAAAGTAAATTTAATTTGTATTGAATGTATTCCATCTGACGACATGCTATGTCGTGTCAATGCCAAAGACGAAGTTTCGATTGACGGATTGGCTGAGATAAACATCTACTTGCCTAAATTTGGTCAATTTGTACCTACAATAACAATAAAACTAAAATGTCCTTACAAATACATTTTTATTTCAGTTAAATAACAAAATGGACGATAAGCAAAATGCAGTATTATTTTCGACAAGTACCTAGTATAATTTTATTTTCCATATAAGTACAATAATATTTTGAGGGTCTGAATGCAGCCCTGGGCGCGGGCGCGCGCGTGGGTGGCTCGGTTTTGTGCGGAGTTGTGTGTGCGTTTGAACACGTTCATTTCATCTCGAAGCGTTCGAACGTGAGGTACTCTGCGAGCTTGAATATGGAGTGGTCGAATGACACGATTGCCGAATTTTTACATTATTACGAGAACGAACCATCTTTGTTGAACTCGAAAAATGCGGAGCACAAAAATAAGAATGACCAGCACGATGCCTGGATCAGAATAGTTTAGTTAAGGACAAAAAAAACCCGACTGCGTAAAACAAAAAATAACTGAATAGAATATAACAGCTTGCAATTTGAAAATATAGTATTATATTAAAGTAATTAATTATAGTAACAGCAATTTTGAAAATATGGTATTATAATATATATATATATACAGGGTGTTGTTTTGGTCGGCGACAAGCGACCCAGGAGCGGTAGTACAAAATATATATCCCCCAAAAATGGACTTAATTCCATTAAATACTGTAAATATGTTGAGAAATACCTTATTCAATTTGAAATAAAATTACCGCAAAGTATGGTTACTAGGCACGTGCACAGACTAGAGCTAGGCGCAATCCGCCATCGCCCCACCCCTTTACTCCCTCGTACTCCCGTTGAGTATTATGAGTACTTTAGCTTATTACATGATTTTCAAAATTTATTATAAAAAAAAAGTATTTTTTAAATATTTTTTTTAGCACCAGTATCATTTGTATTATCGACCCTGAGTCGCTCGTCGCTGACCAAAACAACGACCTGTATATGTATGGAATGGGCTGTTTACAAGCTTTCATTTGATACCCATATTTTTGTAATAACGACATTTTTGTTTTAATTCCCCTCCTCTGTTTTTATTCGAAGACGCCATATAAAAATAATATAACCTATGTTACTCCCATAGTTAAGACGAATCTAACGACACCTCATGTTTAACTCCATCAAGCCGTTTAGGCTGCAGAGCATGCCAAAGAAAGACATACATACACTCGAAAAACATAACCCTCCCCCCGGTTCAGTCGGGTAAAAATAGAAATTGTTATTTAAGGGGGCCAACGCAACTTCAACGCAAGCATAGCCTAAAAGCTTGTACCTTTCATCCAACATAATGTTTGACTGCGAAAAAAGAGAGACAGTATCAGGAGCCGTCGGTTATCAGTCGGTAAATTCCGCTTATCACTCGCGGCCGCTTCGCTAGGTCGTCATTCATGATTTCGCATATCATAAAATTTGTTCCAGGAGTATACTTCTTGTGAAACAATCTTACAAGTTTGTGAAAAAAAGTTAGTTATTTAGAATCTCCAATATATTTGCAAGCCTGGTATCTAGATATTTCGTTACTTTTTCAATTTATAAGTACATTAGATATGGCCAAAGTTCAGGTAAAAATTGTGCAAAAACGCTGTTTTTCGGAGGCTTTTACTGAATTTCTTTCACACTTTTTTTTATTTTTGCCTAGATACACGGCTAGATATAGTGCACAAGATACCAATTTGTTTAAAACATCTAACGAAAAATGTTTAACAACGCCATCATCAGTACAAAGCTTTTGTATGAAAAGTATGGGCGGATTGACTGCTCTTAATTGTCGTTTTAAATTTCTCCATGGCTGGACGTGCGACATTGTGCGTTGCGTGTCTCGATATGCGGCAAATTCCAATGCAACGAGCGCCGCGCCGCGCCGCGCCCGTGAGAAGGGGTGACTCGGGCTCGCGCGTGGCGCGTGCTTGCTCGTAGAAATCGGCGCGGCGCGGCGCGGCTCGGCCTACGACGCGCCGTGAGAAGCCACCATAATAAAACTATACAGGTGAATTTTAACACGCTTTTATTAGCTTCACCTGTATGTATGTATAAATGTATGTAAAGGAATCTTCGAACGTAATTTTCATCGACTTCCAGACGTCAAATTAAACTGAAATTTTGCACTCTTATCAAGTACCGATGATAATACAATAATTTGGTACCATCGAGCTGATCTGATGATGGATCCGGAAGGTAGGCACTAGAACTCCATAACAGAGCAACGTTTCCTATCCGTGTTTGGGCTTGTTGGAATTGTCGTAAGATGAACATTGACCATATATGGTTTTCAGGGTCTGATGGTGGAGTAGGAGGGTAAGCACTGGAACTCCATAGTGGAGCATCGTATCCTAGCCGTGTTTGGGGTTGTTGGAAATGTCGTGAGATGAATTTTGACCATGTATAGTTTTCAGTGTCTGATGATGAAGTCGGAGGGTTGGCACTGAAACCCCATAGCGGAGCATCGTATTCTAGCCGTGTTTGGGCGTATTAGAATCGTATAATGCGCATTTTGGCCAAATATGGTTTTCTGAGTCTGTTGGTGGAGTCAAAGAGTAGGCACTGAATCTAAATAAAAAACTAAAAAAACACGCTTTAAAAAGCCCTGCACTAAAAAGTGTTAAATAATTATAAAATTGAACCTAAATATATTCTCTGTCTATCCCGTAAGGGCCTAAATGTAAGCAATTGTTCAATATTTGAATAAAAAGCGTGGGGCGTAGTTTTTTTAAACTGTAATTACAAATAGGCATGGTTGGCCAAATACTAACTAAACCTTTTTTATGTCAATAGGTTGACAAACAGGCAGACAGCCCACCTGATGGTGAGCGATCGCCGCCGCCTATAGACATTTGCAATACCAGGGGCATTGCATGTACTACCTAACTCAAAGAAGTCTCGGATTATAGATAGATAGATAATGCTTTATTGTTACACCAAAACATTATTTCAAACAAAACTTAAAACTAACAGTGAAAGTGCTACAATGGGCGGCCTTATCACTAAAAGTGATCTCTGAACTTACTTATTACGGATTATTATACTTGCATTCGTTGGAAATCAACAAATTAATTTACTGAGACGGAAAACGAACGCGTAGACTTGAAACACATGTATTATTGCACCATCCCATACGAGAGCCATCCCACAGATATGGATCAAATTCTTTGAAGTAATTTTAGATGAAAAACTAAAGAAAAAGTCTAATTATTAAAAGAATAGTATTTAATTTTCATACACATATGTATTATAGTATACCTAGGTAATTCCCATCCAAAATCGGCCTCGACACTCCTTTGAACAGTTTTCGATATTACTTTAGGATTTGGGCATCCATGCCCACTTGAAATATTCTTTTTTTTTTTATACCACCTAGGTGGCAAACAAGCATACGGCCCGCCTGATGGTAAGCAGTTACCGTAGCCTATGGACGCTTGCAACACCAGGGGTATCACTCGCGCGTTGCTTACCCTGAAGAAACCGCTTCACACCCTTTTTGAAGAACCCCATGCTGTACTCCATTGGGAAAACCACGACGGGGAGCTCATTCCACAGTCCGAGCGTCCGCGGAAGAAAACTCCTTTTAGCCCGCACAGTTCGAAACAATTCTGGTTTCAATGTGTGGATGGACTCCCTGTCGATGGCGAGAGTTGCGATGGTGGAAGGTAGCCGTGGGCATCAATTCTTCCTATATAACCTTTAGAATCAACACGAACAACCCGCTGAACTCTTTTGGTATACCAAGCATAAACTTTCCACCCACCACGATGGCAGTCGAGCGTGTTTGCTAAGTTCGGCGAGGTAACGGTACTTATAATTCGTTTCCTCTGTCCGTGCGGGGTTTGTTCGCGGAGTTATCAGGGGCCATCTCGTGATTACATTTGTACCTGCTAGTAGAAATGGCGAACGGATGTAGCTAGATGTTTGCGTAACTTCATGTATAGTCTGAAGTATATAGTAGGCTTGTAACTCTTATGTGATTGACTGTATTCAAAGCATTTTGGTCTTTCTAAAATATCAAAAATAGTTTTGCACGAATGCAGAACAAGTGTCATCCAAAATGTAAGGATCATAGATAGCATGGTAGTGATGACTGCCGTGTCGAGTGTAATGCTTTGGAATCCTGCAATGAGCTTGAACTTTTGTGAAGTGAAAAACCTGCAAGTAGTAAAGCTGTTACCACAGAGTTGTGTTTAGAATGTTACGCTCGAGAGTTAGTTCTCATCTAGGTTTTTTGTGCGCTCAATTCGCGGGTAAATGGCGGTCTCTCTATTCCAGAGTGAACAACAAGATTTTTTTCTTTTCCAAAATTTCTTTCATTTCAGGTGATACCTATTTTATTAACATACTTATTTTATTGACAACATTTTCAGACTTTTGCTGCATCTTTACTCGGGCGGGGCACATAAATCATCTAGATCCTTTTACAGTATTAACTCCAATGGAAGCTCATTATCATATTAGTAAGTATTTGATTTAAATAACTGGTATAATGGCAGAAACAGACAATCAAATTATTAGAAAATAACTTCAACACAACCACCAACGTTGGCCCTCATCGTCTACAGAGCAGTAATGTCCCCAAATTCCTCATGTATCTTAATTTAAAACTATTGAATAAAATTATTAACCGAGTGAATTTGTTTAATCATAATGGAATCGGTAAATTGTGTTGACTACCGAAGTTGAACACGGAACAATATGGCTGAGATATACAAAGACTTAATGGTTATTTAGTAATAAACCATCGGGTACGATGCTCACTTGCGTGCGGTTGGACCACCGGAGCACCGGCACCGGAGCGGAGCGGAGCCGGAGCGGTGCTGTCGCGTGTCCACACATTGTTATACCACCGATATCTACAGTAGACTAACTCCAGATGGATTCTGGAAAAGCTTGAGAGACGTTAGATTTTTTATACCCTCATACATTTTTGTCTCGTTTTGATTCATATTTATGCACTTGCATTAGATATATGGTACAAGATCCGTGCCTAATATTAAGCACCTAGTTTATGTACAGTTGTGGGTGTTTTACTGGAGATTGGATCTTGTCTTTGCTCATAAATTCTTCGTCATAGTGTTGAGGTAGCAGAGGGTTGTAAGCGCATCCTTTGAAGAAAAGATTGTTAAGTAGGTACTATATAAAAAAAACTCACAGAATAAGCATATAACATTGACTTAACGATTGAGTAGAGATCTAGATTTTGACTAAACAAAGAAATAAAAACTCGCTATCTTCCATTGACTAGAGAAACTCAAAGAACAACTTGAATTACTGTTTATTTATCAACCTATACTTTATTCACTACTTTGGCCGATTGCATCTGTCTACTGTAACCCAATTGAACTATGAGATAGCGCGGTAATGGGGCGCTGATTAAACACATCACGTCTGATTGGAAAGTCGTGTCGACGATTATGCGGCATTTCGTTAGAATAACATCGCTTTATTGTTTCCTCGCTCGCTCACTCACAACACTGGGTTGGGCAACTCGGCCCGGCTATGCAGATCACTGAGTATCGGGTTCTGACTTGAACGTCCATTTCTATGCGACAAACAGCTCGCGTTTATTTTTATTGCCCTAATAATGGATAAGGTATGATTATGTTTATTTACTTATCTAGGTAATGATACCACCCAGTGACCACGAACACTAGAAACCTTTAATTAGTTTTCTTAAAACTATATGAAAAACAAAGTTTATGGGGAGAAATTTGAGTGGCTTTTGTGAGGGTTTTCCTGAATATAAATAAAGAAAATATGTGATAACAGGTTGTGTTCAAATCCTGTAATGATGCGCTTTTGGTAAAGGAAAACATCGTGAGGAAACATCGAACAATGAACCCAAAGAAGCGTAATGACGTTCATTTTGTTGAATTATATTCCACCAATTTCCCACCGCCGACAATGCGCTCTAATTGGCTAAGTCGAGAACACGTGCACTCTGATTGATCAAGTCAAAAACACACGATGCAATGATTGATCCTAACTGTTCAAAATCAGTGACAAATCACTGACTAGTTGTGGAATTTGATTGTTTGGTATTACTACTCTATAGGGATTTTTCCTCGACACTTTTCCTTTGCAGTACCCGCGTGGCTGGCTACCATCATTAAGTTGGAAATGTACAGCAAGTAACCGGTGTATCCAACAGATGCGCTTGAGAGTGAGTTTCCTTCTAGACTCAGTTATGCCCACCAGCTTCGACTAGATCGTCACTCAATGGTGAGATTTTGTGTAACACAAGCCTGTCCAACTTATATTATAAATACAATGGTTAGTTTAATTTTTACTTCTTATGTCCTCAACACGTGTGTCGTGATATTTGCCATGAAGACCATCGGATGAAATGACAAGTTTTTTTTTTTACTGTTTTACTGTGTCGGCCTGTTTTTGACCGAATTCACCATGGTAGGTGATGATGTGGCCGCAGGTGTTAAGCACTCAAAGCCTAGAGGAGCTGGCTCTCAGGTACAGCTATCAGAACATAGCGCTAGGTGATTGGCGATTTTCAACATGTGGGTGGTAGCCAGCCAGGTGAGTACTACAGAGTACCCTACCACTACGTGCCATGATTTCCTTATATGGTGCAATCACCGCCATAAACCTTAAACACCTTAAACATCGCCATAAAAGGTGCAATGGAAACTATTCTAAAATAAAAAAACTCTAATACAGTTGTTTTTTTTTTGTAATACAGTTATGAACACAATTCAAATTGAACAACAGTATAAGCATCCTAAATTTCGAATTAGCGAGACAACATAACCACATGTGTTCACAGAGTTACAGACAATACGTTTACAACACAACAGCTACAGGCAATAAATAGCGAAGTGAACATTAGACGATCACGCAACTATAAATTCGACTACTCTTGCACCGGGGTGGGCCGGGCCGGACCCCGGATCGCGGACCGGACGGCATGTATCGAGCTCGTATTACACACTATTACTAAACGACACGTGATTTAACGTAACGGTATATAAGCTTTAATATAGGGGCATTATGAGAAGAAAATCTGGTTTTCCTTGAAAAAAGCCCAAGTGCTAGTCGGATTCGCGCACCGAGTGTTCTGTACAGACTTGTAGGTATGTAAATAGTTCGTTCATCACGGGAATCGAGTCTCGAAGATTTTTCCCGTTTTTTTTTTGTTACTTTTTTGTGAAGTACAAATTAACGATTTTCGGATTTCTTCCTTCCTTCGGATTTCTTCCTGTTCCTGAGAAAAAGAGTATTGACAGATGGACAGACAGACAGATAGACGGACAACAAAGTGGTCCTATAAGGGTTCCGTTTTTTATTCTTTTGAGGTACGGAATTCTAAAAATAAATGGGAGTTCAATGTTTCCCCCGTTTCGTTGTGTATGTGACCGTTATTTTCAAAAACGGGACTACCTTTTGTAATGCCATTGCTGGAAAATACCAGCAGGTGCTTGGCAAGTTATTGCAAAGTACCCTACCACCGTGCTTTGGTTTCCTCACGATGTTTTCCTTCACCAAAAGCCCAAGCTTATTACTGCTCGTTGGCTACTTGAAGTCATCTGTTGATCGTGACAAAGTCTGAAAGCAGATTATTACTCGCTGTTAAAAAAACAGTCTCATCTTGTCATCACAATAGGCTTCTATATCTATAAATATTTACAAACGTTTGATCATTTTACGTAAGATCAATCTCTGCACATTCCACCTTTTACTCGACGGAATGCTTTAGAAGCACAATAGACGTAACAAAGCAACATTAAGAGTACAGCCTTTTTAGCTGTTATCTGATGCTAATAACAAAACGGGTAGTGTCCCGGTACGGTACGGCGGTACGGTGCGGCAGTACTGGCACGTAATTACCGGTACACGAGTGGATTGACAACAATGGTCAATCGCGACGCGACCTGTGACCTTTGGCTTGTCGACTTGGTAGTGGAACAGAGTAATGAGAGGTAGCGGGAGCGGGAGCGGGAGCAGAAGAGGTGTATCTTACAGTGCACAGGTAGTGTGTATTTGCGTACCACGCAGCGTAGCGCGTGGATGCGTGTTTTAACGTTGCTAGTAAGTATCTCAGTTTGTATAGAAAACACGCACAGTCTAACACACAGAAAATGCATCCACGCGCGTTCATTTTCGCAGTGTGTTAACCGTCTAAATCAAAACTTCAGTCAAGTTTCACTGGATTGTGAAATCGAAAATAAACCTTATACTCATAAGTTCAGAATTCAATTGAAATGTTTGACTCTTAGAGTAATGATGTAGTGGGCTTCTCTTTTGATTAAAATAATCCTTAATTTTGTAAGTTGTGTGTGTGACAATGGATATATCAAATGTGACTTTTTTATTATAAAATCGATATTGCCACTTATATGAATACGTTCTCTAAAATTGTTAAAACATTGATGCCTATTTCAACAAAAATCCATTGTTTCTATAACTCGCTCCCGCTCCTCTCATCACTACACACTCGGCGAACCAATATCGAGATAGCATCACAGCATTATCGTAACATGGTGTTCAGTGATTGCCGCTTTCACCGCGCGACTGTTTGCCCGCCAGCCTCACTGCCCGCCTGCACCCCTGCCGGCCTGCCTCCATGCCCGCCTGTCTCCTGAGCCCGCGCGGCATCAATATTTGGGCACACTCATAACACAAGCAAACCATTTTTAAAAGATAAAATGCCTTACAATATTATTTTGGTAATCTATAGTTGGAGTATTCAAACATCCGCTTAACTCTTAGCTATGCATGGTAACCTCATATGAATGTTGTTGAAAGGGTTGTTAGAAAAAATATTGTCAGTTGTTTGAAAGAGTTGTTAAAAAAAATATTGTTCTGAGCAAATGTATAAAGCTCATTCACAGATAGATAAATCTATGTATAAATCTTGAAAAATCTATAGGATGATGATGATGTGAAGATGTAAACACGAATAAATATTTTGCTGATTTTAATAAATGGAGTAAACATTGCATTATACTCTCAGCAACTTTAAAAAACGAATAAAACCCACTAGAAAGCTAAACATCAACCATCAACCAAAACATTCAATTGATCTAACCGACCATGAGTCTGACGGACGGGATGTGTAATCGTACGGAACGCTCAATGGCGTAGACGCGTCAATCAATGAAGCTAGCTATCGATCCTGGCAGAGGCGCGGGACACCCCGCGGGCGCGCGCACCCCGGGCGCTGCGGACCCCTACCAGCTGCCTGCACAAGCTATATGCTGAACTATCTGTCTTGTCGACGAGACTTAGTGCTGGAGTTTTGTTGGTTGAGAACGTGAGATAAGTTTGATCTAATTGATTACCTTACATTAATATTTTTACTAGACATTTACGTTATTCATAATCGCTTTTTAACTAAATCAGTGTATTAGTGTGCCCGTCTCACTCTTTCGATCACCAAATATCACCTGTCAGATAAAGACTTCGGAATTCTAGCTATTCAACGTTTGATAACTTTATTATGAAGGGGGTTAATCTATTTATTTATGATACTCTCTTCACATGCAAATATTTGATTCCAAACTAAGAAATAAATCCAGATAACAGATTCATATTTAATACTAAATACCATTAGAATAATATGATGTATGTACTTTAACAGTTATCTGTTTTGTGTTCTGGTGTAAAAGTGTAAATATATTTGCACCCATCCTCGGTAGACTATCGTAAAGCCTGAAATACTAATAAATATGACTTTTTACCCGACTGAACCGGAAAGAGGGTTATGTTTTTCGAGTGTATGTATGCATATTTCTTTGAATGCAATATCTTATAGCATTCAAGTTACATTCAAAATTCTATAGATTAAAGAGCTTGTTTTTCTCTTTTCAGTTATTTTTTGTTTTACGCAGTCGGGTTTTTTGTTTCATTTAATAATTTATTATCCTAAAGTATCACAACAAGTATAACATATAATAATAATAATATAAAGTATAACATAACACAAACAAACAACCCTAGATCGATTCTCGTCCACATCAAATAATTACATCGTGACTGCAGCCAACCAATTAGGGTCACAACACGTTTGTTACAAATAGCTGTAATAATTCAGAGTTAATTTCAGTGACGCGCACGTCCGCTGGCCTCGGCGCACAAGTCTCAAGTGGCCGCCATATTTCTTTCTCAATAAGGATGATACCACTCGCATTTTATTCCGTATAAGGTATCGATAACGTTATTAAAATGTATTGCAATTGATAGTAATCGCTTTCAATGAATCGATGTTTACAACTTATTAATTATTTGTTATTTTATTTCTAAAGGTTGATATTTTACACATGTTAGCAGAACTTTGTAATGATTTGAATGTTATATTTTATTTTTATTTTCACATCATTATTTTTTTAAATAGAGACAGTTGATTATAGGAGTCCTTCTCCAAACAAAGTTTTTCAAATTGTTTCATAAACCAGTGTCTTCTCCCAACTAACGCTACTTATTAATCGTCAGTTACAAATACATTTTCAACTTGAAAAACAATTTCTTATGCAGCTTTTGAAAACATGCAATGGTGTCGATTCTGTTGTATATCGTAGTTAACAAATTTTGGTGACATGTTAGAAAGAGATATAGTAAAACTAAAATTAGTTGTAAACAACAACATCAGTAGGTATAAATAAGTGTCAGACAATCGAACTGAAAGATTAAAGTAAGAATAAAATAAATAAACCACACTGGCAATTAAATCCCAATAAAATAAACCCCAATAAATTAAAATAAATGGATGCAATTAATTCAAGATTTGCCATCGATACTAAGTTCGTCCGTTAGGGCAGAGCCACGTACGCGTCACGTACGGAACCAATTTGCCTTATCGTTATTGCGAGACCTTCATTTAGATAAATACTACTCAATAAAAAGCTTGTATCTTTATACATTTCTGGGGACTGGCACGCTACTCGTATAAATAAGTTTAACGCTGATATGTCTTGATGTTGGTTTGCATAATATTTTATAACATAAATGCTGTTATTTAATCTGATAAGCTTTAATGAGAAAGAATGAACGATTTTGCATTAAATTTGGAACAAAAATAGATCACACCCTGGAATAAGACAGGATACTTCAAATACTGGAAATTATTTATTCATTTATTATATTTTACACAAATTACAGCTATCACTACAGGCATTTCCTAATACAATAGTGTAAGTTAATAATAAGAACCAAAAACAATTTAAATATTATGCACAACTCTGAATTTCTAAATTCAGTTGCTGGACATGAGAACAGATCAATTTTCTCGGCAACCAGATTTAGTGTATTACAACGTTCTTGCTAGTGGCGTGTTTGCTAATAAATTAGCCCTCGCGCGGGGGACCACAAACAGCCGCCGTGTAGGTAGATCCATCAAAAAAGTGGGCATTAACTACTTCATAAGATAAACTAGATCGAAACAGGAAAAGCATCGTTTATTCCAAGAATTATGAGTCAATGAAAACTATGTCTTCATGAGGAGCCTTACAAGCCTACTCTTTACCATAATACGTCCATTGTGATGCTTGCCCGTCGCGGGCGTGTCCTAAAGAGACGTCGAAGCCAACTTTACGGCAAACATCATAACAGATTCCCATCGAATACGCGTTTGAAATAAAAATGAGCTTCAAATGAAAACCAAATGCATAAATCGTGGTAAAAGACGTGATTGCATCTCATCATGTTACAAATTTGTTGTTCTTTATGGTATTTTTTTCTCCTGCTTTTACTAAGGGGGCTACCATATAAAACGTTAGTTTGTAAGTTTGTACTAGTTACCAAATTTTGAAAGTACACAATGATGATTAGTAATTTATATCGCTAGTCAAATAAATGAAAACAGGAGAATAAAAAGACTTCCCATCAGAATACTAGTAGTGTATCAGTTTTAAATTCGTCTCATCTTCATAGCCCTGCATGGGAGACTAGCTGTCCCACGCGGTTTCATCCACATTCCCGGGATAAAAAATCTATGTCCTTCTCCATACCATAGGCTATCTGTGTGACGAATTACATCATGATCTCTAGAGTAGTTAAGACGTGAAAGCGTAACAAACGAACAAATAAAATCACATTCGTATTTATAATATTAAGTAAGGATTTTTTTATACGACTAAGTTGGTATACAAGCATACGGCCGGCCTGATGGTAAGCGGTTACCGTAGCCATATGGTCGCTTACAACACACGAAGCATCGCTCACGCGTTACCGACCTTTACCCCCTCCCTATAGGCTCTGGCAACCTTACTCACGTGCAGGAACACACTTTACACAAAATAAAATAAATAAATAAAGTTGTTTGTCTGCGGTATTCTGTAAGGTGGTGGTACTTCCCCAGTCGAGCTGCTCTTTGAGCGAATAAACGCTATGCTCTACCTCTCTCCAAGGATGGTAGAGGCCAAGAAGATTTTTTTTTATTCACTGTGCGGTCTACAATCGTCATTTTTGTCATGTTGATTGCAAGTCCGAATTACCTATTAAAAAGCAGAATAAAATAAAAACTCCACAGAGTTAAGAGGCTACCCTCAACATCCCCATCGCATTACCGCCAGTTAGTATGCAGAGCGGTGGCTGCGGATCAGCGCATCGATCAGCACGCGCTGCCTCGCCGCCGCCTCGCCCGCCCTGCCTCGCCTCGCCTCGCCTCGCCTCGCCTCACGCTCTCACGTACTTAATTGTGGACCTGTACTCTACGTACTGTACTTTCTAAACTCACTGAAATATCTTACACGTTTTTCTTATGAGATTTACGAGATATTTGTACGTAAAAGAGCTCCTTGGTGAGACTGTGTTGTTGTTGCAAGCGTCCATAAGTCGTATGCTTATTTGCAGACAGCAAACGCTTTACGCTGTAAAAATAAATAAACGACCAAGTGCGAGTATGAATCTGACTCGCGCACTGAAGTGGAGGAGAAGAGACGAGGAAATGTACGTCCAATCTTCCTGGGATCGGATTTCTTGATCCGGGCCATAACTGTTGTAAAAAACCGTGTCGCATAACTAACGAACGTGTGAACGAATTTTGATGATTTCGATTAGAAACTTATTTTATAACTGTCCCCCGCAGTTTCACCCGCATTCCTATGAAAAAAGTAGCCTATGTCTTTTTCCATAGAATAGACTATCTGCGTGCAAAATTTAATTGCGATCGTTTAGGCGTGAAAGCGTTACAAACAATGAAAGATGAAATAAAGAAGGACATAAAACCTAGAAACAAATTGATTCAACACTAATAAAATGGTCATATATACATACATAACTATTTTTTTTATAAACCAAAAACGTGTCAAGCAAGCAAGCCTGAAGGCAAGCGATTGCCGTAGCCTATAAACGCTCTCTACATCAGAGTATCACTCGCCAATTGCCGTCAAAAATCTCACCAGACCTTTCTTGAAGACCTCCATGCTATACATTTTTGGGGCACCACGAAACCGCACAATGCGAGACCATTTTGGTTCCAAAGTGTGAGGATTAAATCCCCGTGACTAAAATATTTTCGATAATACACATCAACCAATCCATATTGTTATACATATTTGCTACGACGAACACAAGACATCAACGAAAGCAAAATTTTTCGTTACAGAAGACAAAACACTTCAAAAGAGAACGATCTACGATGAACCAAAGGCGTCTTCTGAAGAATAATTTAATTTGCTACGACGTAGAAAAGACATCAACGAGAACATTAGTTTTTATTTCACTACGATTGATATTTTATTGATAAAACCAGGCTGCAAATAATAATCTCAAATAATAAAAAATATTATGCATTATTATGTATAAAATATTATCTTTTACTTGACTGTATCTAAATAATACTGAATACTGATGTGTTCGTATAAACCAAAAATTATATTTAAAAAAAAATACAATCTCCTCTCTCTTTGTACTTAGTACCAATACCACGGAATAACGAATTCTTTCGAAGTAATTATAAATTTAATTCAATGGAAGCAAACAAAAAGCAAATTGGCAATCCGAAGCCAACACCAACACACTCTGTGTCGGCTTGCGTAACGAACGGACGGAGCGGGTTCAATTCTCACCGTATTGTGAAACTAGAGCAAAAACTAATAAAGCTCCGGAGATCGGCCCCAGGCCCCGAGGCTCCTTCCCGCCCCCCCCGGCCCCCGCAGTGCATTACCCGCCGGTCACGTTCCAGCCCATTGTTTACCTTCACGACTATTGTTTAAGGAGCTGACCATCAAATCGCTAATAAAGTGCGCAGGCGCAGAGTTTGCGCCTTTCTAGCGGTGGCGACCAATGAGAGCACGAGCCACGCCCCCCGCCCCGCACACTCCCTGTCCCCCCCCCCCCCCCCCCCACGTCCCCCGTGTCACGGCTAATGGGCACAGTGAAATGTAATCCTAACTGGTGCTAGTGCTTGGGTATCGTGAACAAACTATGTTTGAGATATCATCGCTCTAAACATCTCCGAATAAACATTATATTTTTGCAAATTTTAGTATGTATAGAGTGGAACTTTCCAGACCACAGTGACTAGTTTTCTGCTAGACTAGTGTGCTGTCTGCGACTTCATCATCATCTTGTATGGGCGGATCCGAGGAGAAACGCAAGCCCATAAAAAAAAATACATAGGTACCTATTATTATTAGACCTGAACCCAACACAATTTTACTATTCAAAATTACTTCCATCTAAAACAAGTTTCGCGTATCTATGCCAGTTAACAATTCGATAAACCCAACGGAAAGTCAAAGTCAAAGCCAATTTTAATTCAAACTATGTCGTAGGAAAGATACCGATTTCGGAAGTCAGGATTCAACTGAGTAAAATCGGCAAAAATCGCATCAATAAACAAAAACAAAAGAAAGCATAACCAAATAAATTTCAAAACAATAATCCTAATCATAGCTTATTATAAATGCGAAAGTGAATTCGTGTGTTTGTTTGTTACGCCTTCATGCTTCAACTACTCAACGGATCATCATGATATTTGTCATGCAGATAGCCTATAGTACGGAGAAGGACATAGGCTACTTTTTATTCCGAGAACGCGGGCGAAACCGCGGGGGACAGCTAGTATTTAAAATAGGTATCTCAAATTCATTTTTCTACAATACAGAACTATAATAATCAATATACAGTTTAATAGAGAACTGAAACATATTAATTTGATCGAGTGCACTTAAACCGATTCCAAGACGAAGTTCCCGGGTTCGAATCCTAGAATTTAGCTCGAGCTTTTGGTGAAGGAAAACATCGTGAGGAAACCATAGCACTGTGCAAGGATACTTTGCAGTGCCCAACTGGCTGGCTGAAATTTGTCGCCAAGCACCTATCGGTGTGTTCCGACAGCTGCACTTGTGAGCCAGTTCCTAATTTTTTTTATTTTTTTTTATACCACTAAAGTTGCAAACAAGCATACGGCCCGCCTGATGGTAAGCAGTTACCGTAGCCTATGGACGCTTGCAACACCAGGGGTATCACTCGCGCGTTGCCGACCCTGAAGAAACCGCTTCACACCCTTTTTGAAGAACCCCATGCTGTACTCCATTGGGAAAACCACGGCGGGGAGCTCATTCCACAGTCTGAGCGTCCGCGGAAGATATTCTTATAGGCTTTGTGTGCACCTTCGAGCACTTACCATGAGATTATGAATGTAAGATTGCGGTCAAACACCAAGCAAGTCTATATACAGTATACAATATATACAGTAAAAATAAATACTTACTTATAATGTATAACTCCAGTGTATGGATGACTCCTAACGTAACTCATATGGCACGTCGGCGGGCGAGTGCAGACGAGGCGACATGGTTCGGGCTGGCCCCGATCCTGCCTACTTGACCTGGACCCAGACCCGGACCTGAGACTCACACCATGCCATCACTATGATATATATGTGAAACGGAAACTAGACATCGTACTAGACAAGTTATCGTGAGGAGGGATAATGTCGTGAGCATTTGGATTGAGAATTATTTTAATCTATCTTAAAAAGACTTGTCCTGACGCAAAACCTTCACCACTAGTATTTAGAGAATTGAAATTTTTAATATAGTTTGCTATTATAGGGTTGACATCCACTAAGCAAGGATTTTACGATAATTCCACCCTTAAGGGGGTAAAAAAGAGGAACCGCGACGTTGAAAGCTAATCCTTACTTAGATATAATACTTTATTTACAATAAATATGTACAAAATAGAATCTATATATAGAAACTTTCCTCAAGCCTGCCGCTGCTTCCGATTAACGGTCAGGTTCCCAGAAGGCTGGCAGCGTTTCCTCTTTGGATAGCCAAGCTGACGCGTTGGCGGAAAAATCTCGCCGCCCGCTGGTCTCCGGAGGTCTCGATCAAATTTGATGACAAAGTCCTTACTCATATTATAAAAATAATGTGTTTATTGGTATTCTTCTTGCACACAGCAACGGATGGATATTGCATTACCGAGGGTATTCTTGTTACTGTGTTGCCAGCTGCACTCTCAAGAGCGAAATCAGTAGTTGGTACCTTCTCAAAGACTCATTGTGCTAGAACCTCGAAGTTTTTCAGAATCTCATAGAAGTTAATATTGATTTACACCTCATAAAAAAAGTAAATTGTTTTTTAAGAAATTCTTCACCCTTACTCAGATAAATCGGCGAGCAAGCTCTCTATTAATAAAAGCTACATTTTTTTACGAAGCGCTCGTGGTGTAGCATGATTAGCCGTTCTTAATCGATCGGCAAAGTTAAGCTACGCCTGTCGTGGTCGGTACCTGGATGGGTGACCGCCTAGTGGTATTTCAAATCGAGCGTTTCCGTGCTTCGGAAGGCACGTAATGCCGTTGGTCCCGGTTATCACTTAATTGTGATAGTCGATAAGCTAGTTGGATGCCTCCTAGGCGGCTTGAAAAATTCCAACAGTAGGTTGACCACTAGCCTACCTCCACCGATCCGCAGTGGGCACGCGTGGTGGAGTATTGCCCATTCCCTTTCACCTTCATTTGTGAAAGGAGGCCTGTGCTCAGCAGTGGGACATTATAGGCTGATGATGATAATGATGATGACATTTTTTTAGCCTATGGACACTTGCAACACCAGGGGCATCACTCGCGCGTTGCCGACCTTGAAGAAATCTCTTCAGACCCTTTTTGAAGAACCCCATGCTGTACTCCAATGGGAAAACCACGGCGGGGAGCTCATTCCACAATCAGAGCGTCCGCAGAAGAAAACTCCTTTGAGCCCGCACAGTTCGAAACAATTCTGATTTCAATATGTGAGGATGGACTCCCCGTCGATGGCGAGTTTACGACATTTATACAAATACGGACAAAAAATCAGGTTTTACAATAATAAACACAAGTAGAGGTTAATAATGTAGAGCAGTCCGGTGAAGTTGAGGCGTTTATAAATAAATGGTCAATTACCGCCCCACCCGTCCATTACACCCGGAGCTCCATTCCACGAACCTTACCGGTTGAGGAGGAACGGAGGCAGAGGAACAATTACTAGCTATTTATAAGGGAATAATGAAATTAAGAAAGTTCCTCCCAACTAAACCTTTTTTAAATAAAACGTTATATTTTAGTCGACTAACTTAATCATCAGATTATAATCAGTGTACTTGTCAAGACGAAACGTCGTTGGGGTTTCATCGTTTTATCACAGTTTTCATGACCACCTTCCAATTCCATCATCACATCAGCTCCATGTCATGATAATATTGCATTATTATCGGATTAACATATGCATGCAAAAATTTTTAACTGATATAATACATATACTACTTTTTGTTTGTAAATACATACTTAATATATATAATTACACCCAGACTCAGGACATACAGACATGTTCATGCACATAAATTGTAAGATTTGATTACAGACAGACAGACTTGTAATAATACATATTGATTGCTAGATTAAACTAAATAACAGAGAGAGGTGCACTTGAGAATGACGTTCACACCATAAGGTTTGGTTCAATTGTTTTTTTTACCCGACTGACCCGGAAGGAGGGTTATGTTTTTTGAGTGTATGTATGTATGTATGTATGTCTATTTCTTTGTGCCGCTCTGCAGCCTAAACGGCTTGATGGATTTAAGCATATGAGGTGTCGTTAGATTTTCGTCGGTGTCGATTGCAATACCTTATAAAATTCAAGTTATATTCAAAATTCTATAGATTTAAGAGCTTGTTTTTTTCTTTTCAGTTAATTTATGTTTTACGCAGTCGGGTTTTTTGTTTCTTTTAATAATTTATTTACTATGTTTATGCCTATCTTCTTATCTGTCGATTCGCTCTTGGCAAATCGGTCGTGGTCACATCGGGTCGTCCACATCGGTGGTAGAGATGGACACGGCTCTCCGGACGATCTCCCGCCATCTCTCCCTGTTGGCAGACTGATAGATGCCCATGTTTGACCATAATCTCACCATGGTTGGTGATGATGTGGACGGTGGTAAGCACACAAAGCCTAGAAGAGACCCGGCGCTCAAAAAGTTTCTGTCTGAACAGCTTGTGTAGCCAACCAAGCGGTACACAATTTAAATTGGCAGGGTACCAAGTACCCTACCAATTTAATCCTGTAATACCATAAGGAAAGGGCTCTGTTTTATGTGCGGTTAAAAGGTGAAGCAGTCTTTAACAAAGGGTCACGAATCGCGATGGTATCGAACTGTTTAATCAACTTGAGTGCTTTAGTGTCTTTATATCATTGGTATTAGTTTGTGTAATTTTAGCAAAATACTTAGGTAAGCTTTATTTTTTATAATTGACGTTTCAAGATGACCGTTGCTAGAAATAATAAAATATATTTTTCTTTTTCAGTTTAGGCCTTAATAAGGCACTTATAAACATTACAATTGACTCTACTGCCTGCGCCGTTTCGGAATACAGTATCTAAATCATTATTTCCAGACTCGGAACAAACGGATATGTTCTTCATGCACGTGTTTATGCGTGATCTAGCCCATCCAATTTAACAACAAACCAATTTTCCCTCGCACAATTTCCAATTATTCAAACAAAACCAACCATGAGATTCACAACACCAATCTCGATAGCTACTTCTCAACTCATTAATCAACTACCGGCAGCGGTATCAAGGAACAAGCACTCAGCGCTATCACGCCATCGCCAACACTCTTAGCAATGGTACCAATCTGGGATCGGTGGTAGTGGTGGTGGACGGTGGTGCCGGTATCGGCGCATCAGCGTCAATAAATCGCGGCGGACAAACGATGGCGGGGCACGCCACATCGCCGATCCTGACCCGCACACATAAGTGCAGGGGCGCAAGAGCGACTGTTCGTAGGTCGGGAGCTGGTACAAGTTTTTCAAATGGGATTTATATTTTAATTTTGTTTTATAACATCAAAACTGTATACGAAGTTACTTCCTAGTTTCGACCTACCGTGTTGGTTAAACACTGTCAGATAGATAAACTTTTTTATCAAAATTTACATTTTTAGTCTATAAATTAAATATGACATTTGGCTCAGAGGTACTGCCACTTTAAGATGCACCTCATCCACTTATTATTAATAAATGTTTGTTAAATCTTTTAATGAGTACATTTATTTTTTCTCATTCAACTGATGAAATTCACCTCCTGCGCCACATCCCGTGCGGCTGAGGTCGAGCGGCGCGGCGCGGGGCGGAGCGGGGCGAGGCGGCGCGGGTCGGGTGCGCGGGCGCACGACCGCGGTGCGCTAGTTTCGTGACTCCGGCGCAATTACACGTCACGCGGCCGCTCCGACATCTCGCCGATAATTTATGAGAGCCGAGAGTTTTTCATTTTGCTCCCTGCACAGCCTGTACCGTACCCAGCGCCGTGGCCCGCCTGCCCGGTGCCTACGCCGCGCCGTGCACCGGCTACAGCACTACTGTGACCAGCGTTTGTATCCTTATTACGGACTTGCCGATATGCCAACTTACCCGCGATAAGAAATTACCTGTTTTTTAATAGTCAGTCCAAGTTACAACCAATTCTCATTATACCTAATCGGTTCAGTAGTTGCTGTGAAATCTTAAAAATCAGACAGTCAACATACCTATACCTATCCTATAACGGTAGTACTTCCCTACATACCTGTTAGGTAGACATGGTGGGGTATTGTTGTACCAATGCCAAAAGAAGATTAATTAAAAAGTTCAAATGAAATAATACAACACATTAAATAAATTGTAAGCTTCAATCAATTGACAAAGTGGAGCAAGCCATGGCCACCGTAGCAAAACAACGAGTGGCGCAGGCGCAGACCGCGGCGACTGCAATCTATCTGTCACGGATACTCTGTTATTGTGAACAGTTTCTGCATCACATATTTGTATCTACTCATTTGCAGACCAGATAAATATAAGTGGCTTTTAGTGAACCGCAGTAAAGGGCGAAAAACGGCCGAGGCAACCGGATCGTTAACATTTTATAAAGTTACATTGTACCATGCGAATTAAACTAGCTAATGAAGTCCGAAACCCCGGCCTGCGCACAACAAGTCACCAAGGCATCATCGCAATGAGCAGTTTTCTTATAATACCTCTATGCTCAAAATACCTTCAACGACTGAACGGATTTAGATGAAATTTGGCACCCTGATAGAATGTTCTGGATTAAACACAGGGTACTTTTTATCCCGGGAAAGCAATATATCCCTCGGGTACGCGGGTTAAACCGCGGGGCGCAACTAGTTAATAATTAAATTAAATTAAATGAAAATTCAAATAGGCTTTCACAGGCACTTATGAATAGTCAAACTCTAATACTCTAATGCACTATATATTCGAGGGACCTTCAAGGCCTAAGTGAATAAGTATTTTTTGTAACATCCTTGGCTTCATTACTCAGCAGGTTTCTGTTTAATGAATAAATACAAACATCTATCTTCAACAGATAAAATAACCATCACTACTTTTCACAGTAGCTTCCAATCTCATTTCCATTGTTATCTCTTTCCAGTTTATTGTACTGTATCCCCATCACATTATTATAAACCAGTTGCATATCTCCATACGCCAAGGAGCTGTTGCTGCAAAAAAGTGCGTAAAGCCGACATTTACCTCCTACCTAATTGTTGGTTTGCATTTTATTACAGTTAGTCAATTGTTTTATTTGAAATAATTTTACGCGGACAGATCAAAGAATTTATTATTATGAACTGTAGCGAATTATTAATAAATCGGTTAACTGAAAATATAAGAGTAATTCCTGGCTCTTAAAACCTGGAGAACCTTTAGATCTTTAAGTTAATACTAAAGTGTCCTGTTTTATCTCTGCCATGATAATTTATCCCACCAAAAACATTTTTATGTAAAATGTTGCCAAGACATATGACTCGCACTGTCAAAAAGTTATCAGATCTCATGTAGAGCCGAGCTTATAACTCTACATGCACTTACTCTACAAGCCCCAACTTCACAAACTCTACACCTTAGTCAAAATATGTGGCTTGGCCGTTTCGCTACCGTCCCATGGGAGTACGGTGAAAAATGTATTCACTGTGCATTACTTTTTTTGTTAATCAATAGTTCTTGTAGTAGTGAAACGGCCGAGCATGAGTAGTGAAACGGCCGAGCATCCTGAGCTGAGTAGTAACCTACTCAGCTCAGAATTTAGATGAAGTTTGATGTTTGTTCCTCATACCCTGTAGCCTGATTCTCATAACAAAACGTCAACGACTTCGAAACGATTTTACAATTGAATTGCAATCGAAACTGCTTTTAGTATTCTCGTAACACATTATGAACGGTTGAAGAACGATCCTATCGAAGTTCGAGTAACGTGTCTTTGCAAGCGTATTCCGGTAATTAAATCGAACTCGTTAATCGAAAAATAACGATTTAATATATTTTTCTCAAATAAAGGTTAATTGGTAAATCAATTAGGATTAATATGGCCCACATGTGTAGTTATGTAATTGTTTGCTTGTCATTGAGTTTCAATTCTATTGAGTTATCGTTCGATTGAAGTATCACGGGAATACGAAATTAAAACTGATGTTTAGTTGGACGATTTCTAAACTCTAGTGACATTTGGATCGTTTCGTATTACGAGAATCGGGCCACAGGAATGACATATGAATAGGATACCTATTATTTCCCGGTAAAACTTAGGATCCATAGGGAACGCGGGATGGAAGCGTAGACACATACATGTATAATATAGAAAACAAAGATTTACTTCTAACTTCGTATAAGTAACACTTGTTCAATAGTTACAAACAATGACAATACAGTTCAGGTAAGCTCGGGTTAGCGGGTGAGTGGGCGCGCTGCGCTTTCAAATTACACTACATTTGTCCAATTTACTGCGTCCACAACATAAATTAACATATTAATAACGTACTTATACCATGGTGTGACCATGAGTCCACATATAAAAATATTGTGTCTATTTTACAAGCTTTTATTTTGTTTCACCTGTCCGGTGTCTGTAATCGAATCTAGCAAGTTAAATTTGACCCACTCCCCAGTGTCCGATTGAGCTGTTTGGTATATATCAGTATATTGGATGACAATGCAAGTACAGACAACAAAAAATACAGTCAGCATAAAAAGCTTATATTAAAAATCATTTTTTTATGTTAGTTGGTACATGTTTGTGATTGAAAGAAAATATGTTTTCCTGTGAATAGGCTTCTGTTGTGTTTGACCACAATCTAACCATGATTAGTGATGATGCAGGTGGTCATATGGTGAGAAAACTATGCCTGTAAGGGAACTGGTTCTCAAGTGCAGCTGCTGGCACACACCAGAAAGATGCTTGTATCCAACTAGGTTGGAACTACAAATTACAAATTAACTAGGTAGGTATATGTTGGCATGCAAACATCATGTACAAAATGATAAGTAGGTAGGTAATTACAGTAGTACCCAACTGATATGGCTTACCGATGTACCTGCGCAGAAGATACATATTCAAACGCGGGATACCGCTATTGGGCGGCAGCTGCCGCCATGTTAGCGCGCGCCGTACGGAGGGGTGTGACTTGCGAGTGAGACGGAACTAACAGCTGCAGTGTATTATGAACCTTATAGTAGTGATCTAAGGTTGATTGTAAGTTTTAAGCATTCTTTCGTCTTCGGGGCCACTTTCTTTCTGTGGGAACGAAGATTCACGACGCGCCTTATTAGTGGGTAAATAATTATCTCCCGTTTAATACCATATTATTGAACAAATTGTGGTCACATGAGAAATCAAAGAATGCGCCGGCGCATGCACTACGACTTATGTTAATATTATGAACGTCCCTCACTAAAAGTTTCAATTACACGAGGACAGTTGGCTTCATTAGAACCCGCGGGGAGTGAGGTACTTTGATGAAGAGACTTGATTACATAATAATAATGTAATTCCAAATTATTATTGGACGTATTCTTTGCGAGTCTGTCTATGTGCACAGAACAAAGAGCAAAAGAACATTAAGTATTGGCAGAACATTTTAATGCAGTTGGTGTGTATAAAGGACAAAATAGCCTATGGATAAGTGGATAAGATAAAGGAAAATTTTAGGTCAATAAACAAATTATAAATCTATTCAGCTATTAAGCTCTATTAAGCTAGTTGGATGCCTCCTAGGCGATTTGAAAAATTCCAACAGTAGGTTGACTATAAGCCTACCTCCACCGATCCGCAGTGGGCACGCGTGGTGGAGTATTACCCATTCCCTTTCACCATCATTTGTGAAAGGAGGCCTGTGCTCAGCAGTGGGACATTATAGGCTGATGATGAAATAAATTATGTCGGTATATTTTTTCCTCCTTGAAAAACTGCAAAAAAACGTATCTTAGGTACTCTAACATCTACACTTAATTACAGGCTCAATAATGGATTGTGTCAATAGAGCCAGGTTTCAGGTTTTGATGTAGACGTCATAATATGCTAGAATAAGGTAGCTAAAGATATTTCCCACACCTATTAAATTCTCTGAACTTAAATAATAAAATCCAATCAGTACAAACGAGCACTATTTTATAGTTCATAATATAATGTAGTAGGTAACTGTTCCACGTTGAGATAAACAGCACAGATACAAACCGCAGCGAGTGCCGCACGCGGGAACACGAGACCACTTAACCGTACAAAGTGCGGGCTCTAATTAACCCGGTGCTATTTAACCGTGTAATGTATCCGGAAGTGTTTGGACAGCGGTAAGGTTGGCACAGGGTCCAAACGACCCATTTACCAATTTCAATAGGTTAGGTTAAAATGGCTTTACTTTGACTATAAATAAATTTAATTTCAGTGGATCGACTCGCGTTTAACCACAGCCTCATGTCAATGATGTCTATAACCTAACGTTGATGAAGCGGCTCAAGGCAGAAAACCTTCCAAAAACATAAATGAGGAGGCAGATGCTTAGTGGGATTCTCCGTGCTCTAATTCCCGTATAAATACCATCACTTATTGTAGTATTTGTTTTCTTGTTTGTGTTCTTCTTATCGTTATCCTATTCCTATAGTAGGTATATGCTCCTCATAGTATGGGATGTGGGTGTGAAGAATGTCCCAGAATAAGCATTTTGAACTCCAGACCTTCACCGCGTCTTGTGGAGGCTCTACTTTTGAAGTTTGTTGGTAACAAACAGTACCTAGATAGGTTTTTATTTAGGCGCCGATCCCACAGAGAGAGTTCTAGATTTCCGAGTTCTGCATTCCGCGTTGACTATTGTCCATACAGCAAGCATTCTAGAGTTCTAGAGTTCTGCAATATTCGCTACTGATCGCACATCATACACTTTTTACTTTCAAAGGCCCCACATAGCTTACAGTCAACGTGGAATGCAGAACTCGGAACTCGGTACTCTAGAAATCTTTTCTGTGGGATCGGCGTCTTATAGGTAGGTACACAAAAGAGGCACCTCTACGGTCGTTAACCAAATCTTAATTCGTTTTCTAATCACACCCATTCATCCATTGGTAGGTCCTAACAACATGCTAAGGTTGCATGTGTGATAGCCCTATGGATTGGCTAGTTCGATTTTCAAAAACAAGGCGGTGTCGACGTTACGCGATGTGTGCGCGGGAGTGCGTGCGCGGCGCCACACGCTCGACTCGCTATAGTTTCCAGCCAGTGCGCAGGTCACGATCCTCGTTAGGCCCGCCACTACTACCGCACATTTGACTTTTTGATTCCACACGTTTCCTTCGCTCGCCACTCGACGACCAGGCGTGAACTAACGAGCCACCGTGACAACGATAACAGATGTATTCGATGTAAGACGCTCTATTAAGCTCCATGTCACACGCGAACTGTACCTCGACATGCGCGCCATGTTTACACAACTCTAGTTCCGCCCACGGCCGACTTTGTTTTAACTTTCCAACGACACATAAAAAATACATATATCCAGTAGTAATAACTCAAACGGCTCAATTCGCCACGCCTTAATCTCCGGCCATCAATATTCTAACGGTAGCGATAATCGTTAACGATAATGATCGTCACTCGTTTAACTATTCGATTCGAATGGAGCGTTAATCGATCCGATTTCACGCCACGATGCACGGTTAAACACAATAATCGTCGTAATGAATAAAAAGATAAATTTTGCGAGGGGTCACGATTACCGAGGGAGTCAATTGTTATAAAATCGCATTAGAAAACCAACCTTATGGCAATGGTACAGGATGGGTTATAAAATCATTAAATGTTATAAATTAAACCGATACGGTGCGAATTTAATCCCATTTTTATCGCTTACCACAGACAATAGAGTGCTCCACTTGTGCAGCTGACATTATAAAAAACCTGCCCGCGGGAGACGGTGCTTTGTTACAAGACCCTAAAAATGGCGAGGTCGTATCACAATAATGTTATTTGGTGGGTTAGAATAATGAATATGTTTGCAACAAGTGGGCAATCCACAGTCTGTGCACGCGCGCCGTGCACATGTTCAGTAAAACATTTTATCAACTTATCCCATTGTTGGCAGGAACAATTACTTCATTGAAAATATTATAGGTACATAAGTTTGGTAAGAATTTTTGGTAGGTTAGTTCTCTAGGTAAGTATGTTAAATAAACTGAAAGTACCTATAGGTTCTACCATTGTTCTTAGTTGATGAAGTAGTAAGTATGTACCTATACTATTTGCTACCATCTAGTTTCCAGTGCACGAGGTACAATCAACCATCTTCAAGCAAGACCGCTAAGTAATAAGGCTGCATTTTGTGACCAGAGCGGCTACCTGTAGCTGAAAAAATAATATAGGCAGACAATGCGCATGCCATAACACCGTAATAATTGGTTAACAAAACCATCCGTTATCTTAATGACATTCAAACACCCAATAAAACAGACTCGAACAATAGAAACAAACACTTTGAATGATCGAACAAATTGTATAACAAATTAAGGCAAGCGCGCGGCCAGTTTGCATAACTATTCGCGGCTGCTCCACCTTATACAGCGACAAGTGTCTCAGGTATGCCTTTGTCGTATAGGTGTTGTTATTTAGCTGCACTCGCGACCCGCGACCCCGCGCCGCGCCGCGCCATTGTGCAACCGATACCGCTTCATTAGAACGCGCTCGTATACTTATTTAAATGGTAGCACTTATTTTGTTTAATCTTGGAAACCAAGCTTGGGAACCAGCTATAGTTAATCGTGTCAATAGATCTTGCTTGACATTTTCTCGATTGATATCAGATAGTGGTTCATTAACTTCATCAGCAGGTTATTGAGTCGTTTTAGATTAATTTTACTCAACAGCGAACAATGTTTTTCAATGAGAACTTTTGACTACGTTAAATAGTTTCTAGCTTTTAGCCATTTTCTCATAACTTTTATCTTTCATTATATTTTTATTCATAAATTTTAATTTTTAGCAATGGGTCGTGCAATAATCACGTAAGTCTCGAAAGTGGGGGAGGGGGTTCGGAAAAAATGGGAGATTGTAGTGAGATATCACGTGTACTATTTTTTTCGTTGAGTGCCCATTTCTAATTTGAAATGCCTGGAAATTTTTATCAGTGTTTAATTTTCCAGAATTTAAATTAGATTATACCTGTATTTAATGATAATATTCTGAAAATTTTGTAGCAAAAAAATACACGTGATTTTGACTAGGGGTCGGGGGGTAGTCTAAAACCTCTCCACGTATCACCATGCGGGAGGGGAGATAAAAAATTGCTAAAAAAAACATCACGTGCATTATTGCACGACCCCCAACATGACGTATGTTTCTTTTTGCTGGGTTATGTATCAAATTAATAAAAGAACTGGGATTACCAAAAAATTGAAGATAAAACGCATATAATCTATTTTCATCGATTTAATAGACATGTAGGATTACATATACATATTTTATCTCATCATAAAACTATATTATATATGTATTAATTTACTCAGCTAAATGTGTTCTAATAGTGATCAGTGAACAAACAACAAATACTTAATACGAGGTTGGGGGAGGCGGCCGGAACATTGGCTATTCGAATATCATCTCTCGATTATGGAACACGCAATCGAATAGCCAACACTCCGGCCGGTCTTACCCAACAATCCAACAGATCCCATACACTGTGTTAGCTACAATTAATTAACACAAATAGTGTAACACATACACGACACTGCGAGGTGCACTTTGATAACAAACTCCTAATATGTATTATTCAGATCTTATATCAATTAGGCGATAGATTTTCAATATATTATATTGATTATATTTGAGATTTTTATCATTTTCTTAATGAGATGACAAAGTTATTTGGTTTCAAGAGCCATTACAAAAACCAAAATACATTATGCGGTATATTCGTTTTAGAGGTAAAGTTACCTAAAAATAGGACATCGAATAAAATAAAGTCTATCTTTGTGTTGACATTAGTAATAGTAGCGCCATCTATTGAAAACTGAACCAACATTCAAAATGGGAGATTCCAGCGAACCAAAGCGCACCTCACATTGTACGAAACAAAACAAACATACAAAACTGTATTATCCTGTCACGGTACCTCTGGCAAGACAATAATATGTATAATCAATAACATAACGGAGGCTTTTAGCCGCTTTGTACAATCCACTCTTTGGCTATGTAACACCTCTGAGAAGCGTTCAATATTATTTCACTATAAGCATTTCATTAAAAAATAATATACAAAATACCTTTGGATACGAATATTTGTAATGTTTATTAGTTTAAAACACAAATAATACCGGCGACTACCCGGTATTTCTGAAATTCTGGCTTTTCCAACATGGATAAAACGTTACTTGTCCACAGTTCTCCAGTAAACATTACAAATAAATGTTTTTTTATAAACAATACATGTTCAACATAGGACATCGAATGTCAAATATAATGTCAAACATGTCTTTATCGGTTCATATAGGGTGGGAAACTCGATAACCAACATTGAATGATAATTTTACTTAGTGGTTTTTTGTACATGGATATATTTAATTCACCAGGAGTATTCAGCATTTATTATGATACCAAATCTGAAAATGCGAAAATAAATCATCAGCTGATATCTACAAGATTTCATAATCAAATCCCTACTAGAAACACTATCGATAGATTAAAAAAACTTTGTAAAAATCACGCTTTAAATGTGTGAATTAATTTTCCCAACCTATACATATAAAATATAAAAAATAAAATAAAAATTAACAAAAATATATAGTGATATGTAAAGTTACAGCTAGCGTGATGGCTTAAATGTAAAAATGGCATCGAATAGTGAACGGTTGTTCGTTTCATTGTTTATTATCTGGACAAACGAGCGAGCTTGTTACTGCTCGACCAGGCTTGTCATTAGTAACAAACGACTCAAATATTACAATATACGAATGGACTGCGATGGAAATATTACTTTTCTTTTTATTTATTTACCAAGACATAATTACAGTGTTAACAAAAAATAATATTCTGTAAAATCGCAGAACGATTTGTCGACAGAACAGCCCTCGTTCTTGTAGGCTATAAAATAACATAACATTGGTAACTATACTGTTTTCAGGATTAGAAGATATCGGTGATAGTTCACATTTTCCGGTTCACTCATACTACTTGCGAGTAACTAATATAATATTTAAAAAAAAAAAAATTTAATTTCCATTTTATATCATTGCAAAAATACAATATATATCGCTATACATAAATAAGAAATAATTTCAGCACATTTATATAGCTTGATAATTTTAAAAATTAAGAAATAGGATATCCTTAAAATACTTGCTGCATGAAACGGAACATTTACCTATAGTGATTGACAATGCTTGATCGACAGGGAAATAAAAAAAAGTATCGATATATGTTATATCGATATATGTTATATCGATTATTTTTGAATAGGTTTATCAATATCGAAATATTTTTAATTAGCAAAAAAAATCAATATATCGGTACGATATCAAATGGAGAGAGAATATTCTTACATTACTAGGTAAATATCAATTAACAACCATAATTTCTCATAAATCCTGTAATCATTATCTGAAATTAAGAACAACGATAATAGTAAAGTATGATACATGTGTGCAAAGTTGGTAATTACACACGAGGCAGTATTAAGCAGTAAGACAGTGATAAGGAAATATAATTTAGAAAATAAAAGCACTAAAATGAAAATCGATTAGACTTTCTTTATTAACTTTCTCGATACAACAAAAAAATCGATTGGATATCGTTAAGGCGCATGACTATAATTGTCAAAAGTGAACCGTCACCGATATCTTCTAATCCTGAAAACAGATTAAATGAACCATTCATAGCAAATTATTAAATTAGCTAATTTCATATATTTTTGAGAACTGAATGGTTAGGTTAGGTAAGGTTACCCATTATGTTAAGATTCATTATGTTAAGATTCATTAAGTTAAGATTAAGTTAACTAACAAATTTAGTGACCAAAACTTGTATAATTTAGTCGCTATTACTAGTCACAAACCAAGCAGACAATATTGACAATATCGCTTTATATAACACTAATCATCTAATATATGCATCTAAAGGCATTACCAGACGACCTAAACTGGTGCGGCTGAACCACTGAACAAAGAATGTGACGCCTAGATGTAACTCCTCTCTCTTTTCGACGTATAGCGCTATCTCCCTCTGTTCGGTGGTTCGGCCGCACCAGTCTCAGTCGTCACGTAATGCCTTATTAGACATAACACTAGAGTAACCAACAATCATTAAACCTGCATTGAAGAATCAGTATATGTAAAGAGCAAACAGATAAAATATATAATTTAGTTACATTATGTTATACAAAGCGTCATGTCAACATATTATAAATAAGTTACATAACATGCTATGTTGAAGCTATATTTATCAATGATTTTTAAACCCAACGTATAAAGATTCTACATCAAGACAAACTGACTTACAACCCAAGCATCTTAGAATCCCGTGTCATTTTCCTTCAGAGAAAGATGTACAGTACCCAACTGATATGGCTTACCAATGTACCTGCGCAGAAGATACATTTTCAAAGCGCGGGATACGCTATAGGTCGGCAGCTGCCGCCATGTTAGCGCGCGCCGTGCGGAGGGGCGTGACTTGCGAGTGAGACGGAACTAATAGCTGCAGTGTATTATGAACCTTATAGTAGTCATCTAAGGTTGATTGTAAGTTTTAAGCATTCTTTCGTTAATCATCGGGGCCATACTTTCTTTTCTGTGCGAACGATGATTCACGACGCGCTTTATCAGTTGGGTACTACTGTACGTACATATGGGGATTTAAAAATCACAGATTTCTATATATTGATCGCAGTGTTCGGTACTCAGTGACCGGCCAGCTTGGAAGTATCTTTGGTAAGTCCATCACATGTCCTCCTTACAATATTATTAATGCACTATATTACATGAGTATTACATTTATTATATTACTGTGATTAAGACGTAAAGTTTTTAAGCCAATTTTAAAGCACAATATTTGTGGACGCGAAATCAACGTCTCGTAAATAGGGCAGCTGGAACTCTTGTTGTTCTATTATCGACTTTATCTTTGTGCAATAAAGTCTACATTTACTTAGTGATTGTGCTAACGTTAACTTTCCTATGTGGTACTGCGAAAAAAGGTAAAATTTGAAGATTGTGATGTATTTACTTACAATTGGTAACTCATACGAAACATTTACTCAAAATCCATACAAAATAATACAAATAAAAATGGAAGATCATGTTATAATATGAACACTGCTCGTAGGTATAAAGTAAACGTTAGTTGACCGGCCACTGATCAGACGGACTCTCTGTTCGATTATACTTTGGCACAGTCGGTGACAGATCAAACTATTATAACCTTTATTATTATATGATATAGGAAGCTAATTTGTTTGTGAACATTTTGGTTTTAGACCTATTCAAATTACTGTAGTACTCAGCGGTACTTTCCTTGGATGTCTTACAAGCATTATACGGTATTTAAGCGATGAAAAAATATCGGCAGAAAATGTCTATAACTAACCAAATTCGAAAAATATATTGAATATCACAGTAATTTAAACAAATCTTTCAAAACTGAAACAATAATTTACAACAATAGTTTTAAATAAATGTTTAAAACAATACAATAACTAGGACAATATATATATTTGTGTAGGACTGTAATAACACCAAGCTTTCTGTCACCACATCGAGTAAACATGTTGATAATATATCTCAAGTAAAAATAACAACTCGTTATAACGTAGATCTATGAACTTGTGCTCCTATAATATATATATCTTTATATAGTGCTTTTCTGTTTGTTTGTACATACAGCGACTGCAGTGCCAGTGCGCCCGACACTACATTTATAATTGTACTACATTTAATTAACAGCTATTAGAAATACTTTTAAAACAAGAAAAAAATAAGTGTAAAATCTCAAAAAATTGAAAAAAAAAATATTCAAAAACTCGACTTTTCTCTCTAAAATATGAAGAGGTCGGAAATAAGAACACGCGAATTATTCTGTTAATTCTGAAACTATCGCACACGCAACATAATCACAGCTAATGTTATATTAAGGCCTCTCGCAGACGGCACGACTCATTAATAAATAGACGCGCGTCTGTCGGCGGCCCGGAACTGACAAACACGCTTGATTTCGTTGCGTTTTGAATATAAACAGTAAAGACTGAATTATAATGTAAATAATTCATTAAGTCTATATTGCAAGATTAATAAAATCAATATAAAAAGCATAAAACAGATTGTTACTTTTTAGATTGAAACGAAACGAAATCGAGCGCGATGTAGAGCCCGCTGACGGTGAATGAATGGTTAAGTACTACCGAGACAAAGAGGCTTGTGGCGCTTTGCAACACTACGCGACACGCGGCGACCGGTCGCGCGACTGCCGAGGAACCACCCGCGACAATCGTACAGTGTGAAACATTTCTTATACTTAACTTTTTGACAAATACTTTTGGAATAATTTAGACGGAAAGATGCGCGATATACGATGCGCGCTGTGAACATACAGAGGCTGGCTCCCGGCAGGCGCGCGCCTCGCCGCACGCACACACACACACACATACATGCATGCGTACAATAAAACCACATTTTGTGAACAACACACAACTATAAAATATGATCGAATAAATAAATAATAACGTTATTTAAGGGCCCGGCGGCGCGGGCGTCGCGACTCGCCTTGACAACATTTACAAGTGCCGCGCGCTGCGACTGCGACTGCGACTAGCGACAAGCCGCAAGGTGTACCGGTCGCGCGACTAGTCGCAGCGGCCGGCAGCCGGCGTCGCCGCGACACCTCCGCCGGACTCGATGCAACACAATCATTACACAGTACACTATTAATAATGTTTCACTATAGTTACTCTAAGAATAATTTATTTGTTTATTAGTACGATTCACATCAAAAATTAATTCTTCACATACATTAAACTTACGTCTAGCAACAGAGAAACGTTCAGAATTAATAAGATACACGCAAACATACATACCGTACCGCAGGGTTATTTACTTTAATCTATGCGAAGCTTTCACCTAGGGACGATACTGACAAATATAGACAAACTTAAGTTCGATATCACCTACGGTACCTTAAATACGCATCCTATAGGAACTAAACGTAGCTGACGTGTCGCCACGCCGACCGTCTCGGCACAGGTCGCGCCAGGCCTCCACAATATTGACACCAGTCAAAAGGTTCGCATCGAATTAAAACATCCCCTAAACGACGACAGCCGAGGTGCCCAACGAAAATCGACCCTCCGCTGGCGTGATATAGAGTACACTCTCGATAACCCCGACTAGCTCGTCAAAAAAGATTTCTTCTATATATTAACCTGTTAATCTCCATCGACCCCGTAAATTAGTACTAACGCACCGAACGAATTCCAAAGAAAAAATAATCAAATAATAAAAACATGAAAACGTCGAATAAAATATACTTAACAACATGTCAATGTGATAATAGTAACACTTCGATACGGGAACACGTACAGAGATTTATAATAATTTATATTTTTATTATTTATAATATTTTTTTTTGTTATTATACAGTAACAACTACATAAAGCATACAATTTGTGCATAGTTTGTTATCTGCGGTCCCCGCTGCGGCCAGACACGCCGCCATCTACCATCTATCGGTCTGTCTGTCTGTCGGTGTGTCGGTAACACAATACATTACACCTAAACTATTATATTAACTTTGGTATGGGTATACGACTAACATAACTATACAAATAAAATAATACTCAGTTCAGAATACTGTCTGAATTTGTGACAGAAGCGAAGCATGCCGACCGTACACTTATTGCCCATACATTTTAATCTTGTTCTACATAAATAATTTCCTAAATAAAGTGTTTGATAACTCGGCCCAGGTTTAAATGGCACTACATACCTGTTAAAGTCTACGTAAATATTATGTTTAAGTACTAATTAATAAAACTATCCGATGGTTTCCTAAACCGAGTCTTATCACTTAAAATAACGATTCATAATTCACTTTCAGGCAATAAATATACGGTCCATGTTTAAAACATAAAAATATATTTTAGTTGTCGAGTATCCTTAGTTAACTAACTTTTAGTTATCGACTCGGCAAATATAACCAGTTATATATGCGATTGTACTTTTAGTACTGGTAAAAAAATAAAAAATAATTAACGTAAATTCTATAATTATAAAGCTGGTACTACACTCCCATGAAGGCTCAATAATTAAAAAGATTTTCCTAAAAAAAAATATTGTATACAATTTAAAGATATAAATTGAGTGTATGAGATAAAAATCTTTTGATTTAACCTGTGTAGATATTATCTAAAAAACTATAACATACACTAATAAAAGGCCCATGGTAATGTAACATCAACCTTAAGGCCTTTTTCTTATAGTACGGATTCCAATGGTAACATGTTTTCAATACCCGTACGACAAGAAAACAGCTAAAGATCCATTAAATGAATACTGAAATCTCGGTGTGGAGTTGAATTCCGCAAACGTAATGAGTATTGGAAGAAATGCTCCGCAAAATATAATAATATTAATTATATTAACACAACACTGGACTAGAAGCGAAATATTAAAATATGTACTTTCGGTACCGAGCCTAAGTGCCAAATTCATGCAACATTGGTTGAACTGGTGCCTAATTTTAACACCATTTCAATGAACACTGGATTGTATGCTCTATATCAAAGACTTAAGATCCCATCCAATTCGTTATCTGACCGTATGATCTGAGCCGAAATAGACTCAAATTCTTAGACACAAGGCGTATAATGCATTAATTCAAAGGTTACCTGGATGTTGAAGCTACGCAATAAGCCAGTGTCCAATGAAAAGGCTTATTTTACAAAATAAAGTCAATTCCCCGTTTCATAGCGTCTAACAATATTCGCGCGTCGAATATTCGAGGCACCGTTTAGATACTATTTGAATTAGGTAGTCGGCGGATGACCCGCATTTTGAAGATTTTACAATAGTTACGAGAAAACTCTAGTATTCATACAATTTGCGAGAAAGGTCTATTGCAATAGATTGGATTTTGGACCGTTTGTCCGTTGGTTATCATTTTAGAACTGATGACAAGGCGTTACTGTTGACGAAATGGAAATGAAATCCATTTTGTAATCTTCATAACTGATATTTAAATTTACCGTTAAATATCAGTGATCATATTTCAATACGCGGATCATCCGCTCTATGAACGCACCGCTACCCTCCCCTCCCCACCCCTCCCCTCCCTCCACACCACATACAAACACACACACAACAACAACACACTACTAACGCGAATGGGGTTTACTTGATTTCTCCCACGTCCCCACGACAGTGTCGCCAGCGCAAAAAAAACAGCACGACACAAAATAAAATTTGCATACGGCTGACCACACTCACACTCGCCTCACACACACAAATATGCATAATTTTTATCAATATTTACAACAATCAATAATTGCTCTAACTCTCAATCGTAAATATAAGGTAATCTCAATGGAAAATATATTTATCATCATCAACGAACAAACACTGACATACTTCCTTATTTAATAACTTCTGCGATATATATGTATATTTAGTTCCATAGTCACATGCCGGTGGAACTTAGAATCGAATAAGTATGTAAAAACAAAGCACATATTCGCTCGGACCTCACAAAGCATGTACTGTGATGTATTCTTAGAGATTAATGAGCGGTCTATAAAACCATCCGAAAAGCAGATACAATAGGGGTCGCGTACACTACAACTATCTTTAATATTAGTACGTACGTTTGTTTATGTTATATCGCACGTATTTGAGTAGGGGGTTTGGCCGAATGGTGGCACGACGCATATTATTACAAGCACGAGCCTTTATCGGAGAGGGTTACGACCGAACCGGCCACTACGGGACTACGAATGGTTTTAAACACCGCTAATCGCAACCTAACTTGATATAAATATACTATACAAATGTATAAGATGCACTAAGGTGGCATCCGTAAACTATGTACCGGACGCGGCCCAGTGCGAGATAATGTGGCGTGTTTTGTGGACAGAACATCATAAGAAAACATACGCGAGGGACGATTTACACGCAACGGGATGCGGTGTGATGAACGTTTTTGAAATCCAAGTATTTTTCCACCATTTACCGTCTAAGAACCTGTTTTAATAAGATCGAAGACAAACTGTCAAGAAATAACTTTGAAATTTAATGAAGTCGCGGAAATTTCCACAGCGTCCTGTCGTCGCGTGTAAAACGTCCCTAATTAATAAAGTAAACGCCATACCATTTGGCAACGTCTATATTGTATTTATTTACTATGGCGATTTTTACTGCTACTTCTAACTCACTCTCTTCTCTATACTTTACCGCGATAAATGTTCAATCACATAACAATAATTCAAAACTGTACAGTATATATTTTAATATCTATAGAAAGAATGGTTTGGTATATTCACAGCATTTCTTATTTAAATCTTTTACATATATTAAGACGACACACATCGATCACATAGGGAAGGATTTTGTAGTGAGATTTACCGCGATAAAGTATTTTAAGAGAAAATGTTACTGCGTTCGAGGTTGGTATTTGGTAAAATGCTTGTAGGATAAAATTAAAACATATCAAATTATGTTTTCGAATTCTAGTTGAATGAAGTGGTTCATCATTTAGGATGTTCGGCTGCTACGGACACCTGACTAGCTATGTAGACAACTATGTTGTGTAGTTTTGCTATGAGACATTTATTTCTCCTTTTATTTGTAAATAAACGAGAAATATTCTTCGGTGAAAAATTGGATGCTAGACTAAAATATGACTAGTAAAGTCACGCAAAGCCTTCGATCGCTTGTTGAGAGGTAAAATAAATAATACACGTGACACGGGAGAGACTCGAGCGCTTAATCTTACACTAGATAGGGAAACAAACGTACATTCAAATAAGTTATAAACAAGGTACAGCACGCTCGGGAACCGATCGCGCCATATGCGTGTGGGTGACTAGAGTACGGGGACTCCCTGGCCGACCTGGGGACGCCCCATCCGGGGACACCCCACCCGGGGACACCCGAGCCGGCCGTGGCTGTGGGAGGGAGAGGGAGAGTGGGTGCGAGAGAGAAGGTCGAGCTCAGGCGAGCGGCGCGCGGTCGGGGGCGGGCTGCGGGTTGAAGTCGCGGTTCACGAACGAGAACCCTCGGAACTCCTCCTACAAAGTCAAAAAGATCGGTCAGATTACTTACTTCATGTCGTATTCCTGCGCGTGAGTAAGGTCGCCAGAGCTCATCGGGGAGAGGGAAAAGGTCGGTAACGCGTGAGTGATACTTCGTGTGTTGCCATTGAACAATTAACCCAAAGAAGCGTAATGACGTTGATTTTGCTTGCAATCCATTCCGGCAATTTCCTACCATCGACAATGCGCTTCTATTGGCTAAGTTAAGGACACATGCGCTCTGATTGGCCAAGTCAAGAACACACGATGCAGTGATTGGTTCTTACTGTTCAAAATCAGTGACAAATCACTGACTAGTTTCGGAATCGGATTGCTCGGTATTACTACTCTAAATGATTGTTCCTCGATATGTGTTGCAAACGTCTATATAACTATCGTAACCGCTTACCATCCGGCGGGCCGTCGGCTGCCGTATGATTATCGACTTCGTAGTATAAAAAAATATGTTGAATATATAAGGTCCTAATAAATGAGTGAAGTTCCTCTCGAGGTTACCTGGTTGATGGTCCTGACGACGTCGTGCGGCACGGGCGTGAGCACGGGCTCCTCCTTGGTGAACTCTGCGTCGAAGTTGTTGGCGTCGCGGCGGCCCTTCAGCTTGGGCCGGAAGGGCGGCCGCAGCCGCTTGAGCGCGAGCGCGTCCCAGTCCACCTCGCGGAAGAACGAGTGCGCCCGGATGCCGCCCGCGCCGCCGCTCACGCCCAGCCGCCGCGCCGGGTTCTTCGTCATGAACCCTGACGGTTACAACAACATCCTCATAATGCATCATTGTGACACTCTCATTTTAAGGGTTCCGTAGCCAAATGGCAAAAAACGTAACCCTTATGGATGATTCGTCATTTCTGTCTGTCTGTCCGTCCGTATGTCACAGCCACTTTTTTCCGAATCTATACGAACTATACTGTTGAAACTTGGTAAGTAGATGTGTTCTGTGATCCGCATTAAGATTTTCACACGAAAATAGAAGAAAACAATAAATTTTGGGGGTTCCCCATACTTAAAATTGAAACTCAATTTGTTTCTTCATCAAACCCATACGTATGGGGTATCTATGGATAGGTCATTAAAAATGATATTGAGGTTTCTAATATAATTTTTTTCTAAACTGAACTGTTTGCGCGAAAGACACTTCCAAAGTGGTAAAATTTGTGCCCCCCTGTAACTTCTAAAATAAGAGAATGATAAAACTAAAAAAATATATGATGTACATTAAATATATGATGTACCATGCAAACGAGATCCAATAACTAAGTAGTTTTTTTTAATACGTAATAAATCGTAAACCGCAATTTACCTTCCATTATCAATATTTTTGGCGTTTTTTTTTCTCATAGCAAAGTTGAGTTAGTCAATATTACACGGAACTCTCCGTGTGCGAATCCGACTCGCACTTGGCCGGTTTTTAAGCCATGTATTCACTGTACGTGGTCGTTCACCAACTAGATGGTCCGATCAAGTAAAAGACTCATCGTCCTCCAAGTTTTACACGGTCGTTCCGAACCGGTGGTAAATTCAACTGTATGTACATAACGTTCATAAGTGCCTTACTAGGGCCTAAACTGAATAAATGACTTTTTGATTTTGATTTTGATAAGGGACGCGTTGGACAGAAACCGGTGAATGCAGTTCATCCGCTCTAGAAGCAAACCACTGATCACGATCACCACGATCAATCAATGCTGACCACGATCCTCAGACATGAGAGAGACTATAGAGAGAGAGATTCACTTGTTTTTTTGTGTTACTCAGAATAAATATCTTTTCTTTCTTTCGTTTCTAGTGTTATCAAGAGTTTAAATTGCGGAGTTTAGTGTTATGTTGAGTATAGTGCTGAGTATAGTTTAGAGTGTAGTGTAGAATAAAGTGCCTAGTGGAGTGTGAAGTAGTGTGTAGTGTGTAGTGTAGTGTGCAGTGTAGTGTAGTGTATAGTGTACCTTTGAGTATGGAGACGGCGTCCTTGGAGAGCCAGACGGGGTAGAGCACGTCGTCGTGCAGGATGCTCTCGAACAGGTCGTCCTCGTTGTCCGCCTCGAAGGGCGGCTGGCCCGCCAGCATCTCGTACAGCAGCACGCCCAGCGCCCACCAGTCCACCGACGGACCGTACTCCAGCTCTTGCAGGATCTACACACATACCATACCATACACGTTATACTGCACTCTACACTACTACCCCACTGATATGGCTTGGCTTACCGATGCACCTGAGCAAAAAAAACATTTTCAAATATAGCCGACTTCTACAGGGAGGGGGATACTGTTTACTGGCAAGTGGAGTTAATAAATAAATATCCTGGGACATTCCTCACACACGGTCATCTGATCCCAAACTAAGCAGAGCTTGTACTATGGAAACCAGATAACTGATAATAATACATTATACTACTTTTTGTTTGTAAATACATACTTAATATACATAATTACACCCAGACTCAGGACATACAGACATGTTCATGCACACAAATGCATGTCCTGTGTGGGAATCGAACCCACGACCTGCGGCGCGTAAGGTGAACCTTAACCAACTGCGCCAACTGGCCCGTCAGTTCTTAGGGTAATTTTAGCTTAGTTGTTATTATATGTTGCATGTAAATGCCTTTCTTGTATGTACTTTTAATAATGGTACGTATAATACATAAGGAGCGTGTCTCGCCATCAAACTTCATAGTTTGGCGAGTAGTGTATGTTATATTTAATTTTGTACTTAACATTTATTTTCAATAAAAAAAAAAGCGCGGGAAATGCTATTGGTCGCCATGTGTGCGGAGGGGCGTGACTTGCGACTGAGACGGAACTAACAGCTGCAGTGTATTATGAACCTTATAGTAGTGATCTAAGGTAGATTAAGTTTTAAGCATTCTTTCGTTAATCCTCGGGGCATACTTTCTTTTCTGTGCGGACGAATCAGTTGCCGCGCCTTATCAGTTGGGTAATACTGTACTGCCTGTGGAACCATCCCTAATTTTTTTTTTGTATGTATGGGCTTGCGCTTGGCCACACTCCCGTCTAATGGTAAGCGAAGATGTAGTCTAGGGTGGGCCGCGCGTGCCCATAAGATGCCTGTTCACTCTGATGTTGTAAGTGTCTGGAAACACGTTGTCCGTGCGTATATGGAAAGAGGAATCAAAACGCATGGTACGGCAAGAAGGAATGTCGATGCCAAAGCGATAGATTCTCCCGACGCCTACGCAATAGTGGTCCGATAGAAGAACGGGCTACATGAATCTGCCACATGCGTCATACTTATGAACAGATAAATAAATAAATCGTTTATTAAACCAAAAATGTTAATGCCTACAATTATTCAAAGGGATGCTGCTTGTGTCTGCTTAAGTTTGCTATTTACTTATTAAATATTGATTTAGTCTACTTAATAACGCAGTTTTTGTAGTCGGGACACTGTCAGGTAGATCAGAATATAAATGTTATTTTAAAATCTTGTTTTAATTGCTGAGTTTATTGCCGGTTCTTCTCAGAAAATGCAACCTTCCGAACCGAAGAGAGTCAGAGTATTCATAAGTGCCTGCAAAGGTCTATATGAATTAATAATTTAGAATAAAATAAAATTAATTGCTTAAACTGCTTAATTTAAAGCAGCAGTTATGGATATTGGAGTCACATCGACATATCATCTTCAGCCTTGAGAAGTTCACCATAAATATAGCACCTCCTCATAAATGTCCATACTAAATGATTATGTATCGTTTACATTTAGTCGATCCTAAAGACTCAAACCGAAAAATAATTTGATATCCAATATACGTAAAATTACAAGAAACTAATAAATAGGACCAATAACTCACCTCAGGAGCAATATAATCCGGTGTACCGCAGAATGTGGTCGTGGTCGCTCCATCTGAAACAAAAGCATTGTTTAACTTTGTACCTTATTCAGGCGAGAATTAAGTTCAGTTATTGTGCAAGCCTTCAGCTCTCATAATCTAATGGTCACAGGGCATCTCTGCGTCGCAACCAATCGTCAGACAACCGGTCACTCCGCAGCCCCCCTCCGTACGCTTTTTTCATCATTAGGCAATATTATAGACAAGCATGCAAACATTTGTAACAGTACAGAATTGTTGACGATCCCGAGCTCACAAGCGGTTTAGAGCCCCTTAGTTTGAGGAGAGACTTTGCCTCCTTATGTGTGTTCTACCGCTTGTACAGCGAAGTGTTCTAAAGAATTGTTCGACTTGTTGCCCACTGCTACATTCTACCATCGCAACTCTCGCCATCGACGGGGAGTCCATCCTCACACATTGAAACCAGAATTGTTTCGAACTGTGCGGGCTCAAAGGAGCTTTCTTCCACGGACGCTCATATTGTGGAATGAGCTCCCCGCCGTGGTTTTCCCAATGGAGTACAGCATGGGATTCTTCAAAAAGGGCGTGAAGAGATTTCTTCAGGGTCGGCAACGCGCGAGTGATACCCCTGGTGTTGCAAGCGTCCATACGCTACGGTAACTGCTTACCATCAGGCGGGCCGTATGCTTGTTTGCCACCTTAGTGGTATAAAAAAAAAATACAATAAATATTAATAGCACCCCATTTTCCGGCAGATTACCCCCCTAAGTAAGGTATGGTAACGTACCGATAATGCCCTCCTTGCACATGCCGAAGTCGGCGAGCTTGCAGTGTCCGTCGCTGTCGAGCAGGATGTTGTCGAGCTTGAGGTCGCGGTAGATGACGCCGTGCGAGTGCAGGAACTGCAGCGCCAACGTCACCTCCGCGCCGTAGAACCTACCACCACCATTTATATTATATACTAATCTTCATCAGTAAGTATTGAGTAGTGTATCGTGTAGTGTAGAGTATTGTGCAGTGTAGTGTTGTGTAGTGTAGTGTTGTGTAGTGTATTGCGTAGTGTAGTGTATTGTGTAGTGTATTGCATAGCGTGTAGTGTATTGTGTAGTGTATTGCGTAGTGTGTTGTGTAGTGCATAGTGTATATGGCGAGGAGGGCGATGGCTGCCACACGCGTCATACTTGTGAACAGGTGCTGCTTGTGGGGGCTGGTCAGCTTAAGTTTGCCATTTATTTATTTACTTAATAAATATAGATTCAGTCTACTTTGTAGTTTTGCCGCCTCGCCGGGGCACGCAATTGTTGTCAGTGCGATTAGAATGTAAATATTATGTAATGAATCTAAGCTCGTTTTGAAAAGAGTAATTGCTGAGTTTATTGCTGGCTCTTCGCAGCAAATACAACCTTCCGAACCGGTATTAGAGTCAGACTTTTCATAAGTGCCTGCGAAGGTCTATTTGAATAAATGATTTTGAATTTGAATTGTGTAGTGTATTGTTTAGTGTAGTGTATTATATTGTGTAATGTATAGTGTATAGTGTACTTCATTGCGTAGTCTATTGCATAGTGTTTTGTGTAGGGTATTGTGTAATGTACTGTGAAGTGTATTATGTTGTGTAATGTATAGTGTATTGTGTAGTGTATTGTGTAGTGTATTGCGTAGTATAATGTAGTGTAGTGTAGTGTATTGTGTAGTGTATTGTGTAGTGTGTAGCGTAGTGTATTGTGTAGTGTATTGTGTAGTGTAGTGTATTTGTGTAGTGTGAAGCGTAGTGTATCGTGTAGTGTATTGTGAAGTGTAGTGTATCGTGCGGACCTGGCGCGCGGCTCGTCGAACTTGCGCGCGCGCTGTATCTGGAACATGAGGTCGCCGCCGTCGACGTACTCCATGACGAAGAAGAGGCGGTCGTGCGTCTGGAAGGCGGAGTGCAGCGCCGTCAGGAACGGGTGCCGCGCCGCCAGCGCCAGCACGCGCCGCTCCGTCAGCGTGCACTCCACGTCGTCGTCCTGGATTATGGCGTCCTTCTTCAGCACCTTCACCGCGTACACCTGCCACCGCCACCGCCAACAAACACGACCGACTCTCACTACACCACTATACATAACGCACCATCTAATATAACTCTCTAATAGAACACCACTTTATTGATTCATTGACTGAGAGATCAACATAGCGATGAACCACCGGTCATAGAATGATGGTAAGATATAGTCCTATTATTACGTAGGTGTACTAAAGGATTTGAGGGGTTAGGGGATGTAAGTTCGCATGAAAATCCTTAATATTTAAGATAAATCCAAAAAATAATGTAAATAGTCTTTTGATTCGATATTAAGACATGTTCACACATTCTTTAAAGGGGGAAAAGAGGATAAAATTGTATCACCTGTATTTTTTAAAGATTATCCACTATAATTGGCGCGTATTACACGTATTACGCGTATATACAGTCCAAAAGCTAGTTTAAATCGGCATTCTACATTACTTCGCATTGCCCCCACACAACATGCTACGACCCATCATCCTAACCTTCTCATACTTAAGTTATGTTGACAAAATTTAAACCCCAAACAGTATTCTTACGGTCAGATTTTTCAATCGATAGACAAATGCTTTTCTTCTGATAAATCTTTACAAAAACAGGGGCTCTACCGCGTAACTTTGGTGGTAATCGTAACGAACACCATTAATAAATTTCATCCAATCAGAACCCGCGAATGGTCATCGTCGCGTCATATCGCGTGCGCGTCATTGGATGAAATAATTAATGGAGTTAATTACGATTACCACCAAAGATACGCAATAACCCGGCAGTTCTATTTTCAAATTAACTAGATATCGCTTAAATGACCATTGAAAAATCTGCCCCAATTATAACATCGAGCTTAAAAAACATGTGCATATGCAAGCGAACTGTCAGTCGGCACAAACAAAACCCATATAAACTGATAAAACGTTTAGTCCCATTGACATTACTTCTTACCTAAGCCACTGCCTTCAACGACATGCGCAAATACCCAAAATCTACACACATTTATGTAAAAATAATTCCATACGGCATTATGATGGAGTGCTAATTCTCAATACAAACATCTGGCATATAAGATCCCCCAGAATTACAACCCAAATCCCAGAGGGTCTATTACGAAACTTTGAGGCAATCAGTTCTTCTTTTCTGACAGCTACGATTGCAATCAGAAGGCCTCTACATCAACTACAATAGCGAACTCAAATTTTCCTAAAGCTTAGTTTTTCACGTCACGACATGTAACTTTTGTCCATGCATTCTGATGTGCTCTGCACAAAAACGATTCTTTTTAAACCGAGTTGTATCGTAATAAGAGTTGAGTGGTACGGCCCGAGAGCTTGATTGCAACTGGAACCATTTTGTTTTTAGAATGGTTGTTTTAAAATTGGTTTTAATTGATTTTACGTCCCACACCTATCGCAACTCAGTCTTGGCCTTTCAAAGGCTAACGGGATTGCGATAGTCAGTGAAAGTTAGTCGATAAGCCCCAAGATCTGATTGCACCAAAGATACGTTATGCAGGTAGAGAACCTAGAGAGAGATAGATAGAGGAGCACATACCTCCTCGGTGCCCTTCTTCTCGGCTAGCATGACCTTCCCGAAGGAGCCCTTGCCGAGCACCTTGATGAAGTGGAAGTGCTCCAACGACACCTTGTCCAACCCGCCCTCCTCTGGTACACACACACAAACAATACATGCTATATACTATATAAACTAGATACCCGAACCATATTACACCTTATTGCAGTTAAAGAGCTCCATATCGTTACTGCGTTTTATTCATGGTTATAGTTCTATATTATATTGATGATAATCTGAGTGCGAATAGTTACTATAACCAAGAATTTTGATCGCAGAAGCTTAAAAAATACTTTTACAAACCTCAAAAAAAATTATGCATAGTTTAGTATGAAAAGTGTTTTTATATTAGCGAAATACTTTTTTAAGCTTTTTAAAATAAGTGAAATTTAAATTAAAATAAGTAACATGTAATTATTATAGCTAGTAAAGCTTTGTTGATATTTTTTTAAATAACATTATTACAATTAAATATTATAAAATATACCTAATGAAGCTACTGCAAACTTTGCAAAAAAGGGATAGTTTTGTGTGTAAACGAGATGCACATATTTTAATTTCACTATTATACAACTATCCCTTTTGCACAATACATATTTTTATTGCTTAAAATAAATCACCATTTATACCAGTTAGTTCCTTACACTATGTTAGTATTACAAAAGCCCAACCGTTTATTTATTATAAGTAAAACACATCACAAAACAAAACGTAACGAATAGAGCAAGCTAGTTATCCCGCCACCGCACCGCAAGCCTTTAGATTTTAGTTTGATACAGTCCCAGGCACATAACTTGATCTCTGATATTAATAAGAACATAGCACTAAATCTAAAAGAATCTAGAATATATTTTGTTCTACACTTTGTTGCGATTGATGAACCGAATGTGCATTCCACTGACTATAATGGCACGATTACAAATTTCCATGTGGGATGAGGCAGTAATTTACCGATCGCGATAAATGATGACTGCGTTTAAGGGTCAGCTCACACCGAGACGCGAGGCGACGCGACGCGGCGAGCACTTTTTAAGATTGCGATAATATATAGAACTTTATTCTTTATAAATGCAACCTTCCGAACCTGTATTAAGAGTATTAGAGCCAGACTTTTCATAAGTGCCTGCGAAGGTCTATTTAAATAAATGATTTTGAATTTGATTCAGTAAACAAAAAGGTACACATTTCTGTGAGGGAATTCGAATACGCCTCGCGGCGTCGCGAGTCACTTGTCACGAATTCCAATCGAATAGGTCTATACTGGACCAGGACCCCTAGACAAAGTACATTTAATTGCGTTTGTGCGAATAGAAACGTTACTAAATGTATGAGATTATGAGATTGACATAAGGATACGCTAGATCCTAGCGTAATCAAATGTACTTTGTCTAGGGGGGCAGGACACTACTTGGTGTCTGGCGACACATTTTTAGTTAAGTGTGGTAGCCACCCAGGGATTGTTACTCTTAGGTAAAGGGCAAACGACCGACCGTCTATGAAAATAAAACCCATACAATTCTAAGCAGCAACGCACACGACGCGCAAAAAGTTCGGCGCACAACCCTTTGTTTTCACTCAGACATTTTGTGTGCCGCAGACTCGCACAAAAAGTCCTTCGTCTGCGCTGCACCTTATGATGCCGCCTCGACATATCGCTTCCTTTCGAAGGCCAACAAACCCTTAAATCGTATGATAAATTAATTACGTAGTAGAGTAACAAATCAACGTCACTACAGCGACGCATTTATTACTTCAAATGAAGCGAGATCAAGTTAGTTCCAGGCAGTATGTAATATAATGTTAGTGAGACATAAGACACAAGATGGAGACCTTGGCACTTGTAGGCGGCGAATATTTCCTCCAGGTCGTCCCAGTGCGAGCGCGCCTCCGACACGTCTACATCACACGCACACACACACATAAACACAACGCACTAAGGCGCTGCAAAAACTGAAGCAACTGTTTGTGCTCGAGTCGACATGTTTTGCTTCCAACTCCGAACACACTATTCGATTGCATCGGGACACAAGTCCAACAGGGCTATTATAAAACGTCGGATTCGATATCGGAAACGGATTTAAAAATTTCCGAGGCGAATTTAAGCAATTGCTATATTCATTTCCGAAAACTTTTCGATGAATCGAATTGATATTTCCGTAAAGAAACATCATAAATATTCGAATTCGGAAATTAAAATAACAATTGCAAAAAATCGTTTTTGAATCCGTTTCCGATATCGAATCCGAGCGTTTTAAAATAGCCCTGCTGGTTTTGGCAACTGGACACAGGTTCTATGGTAACGTAATCGATATTCGCTTGCGACTAGTGATAAATTTTGTTAAAAATACTGTGATTACGATACTGTCCGTCCACTGTGGTATTTTAGTTGTTGTTACCGCAGGAAACCGCGATGGGTTATCACGTCGTAGTAGACGTGATAACCGTCACATAATGAAATAAAATTTTCGGCAACAAGTGTTCAATTCCGCAACCGGCAAATATGGCCGTCATAGAGATAGAATAATAATAGAGCGTCTGTACTAGAGTATGTGCCGTGAGTACTATGCGTTTGAACGACTAAATACATATAATGAATGCTAAACTCGTTTTTATCGATACTTATTCCGAGAACCAGAAACTATGTGACTGATTCTGTTGTTTACAACTAAACTAATTTAGTCTCACTGTCTCTTTCTAACGAAGAACATAAAAAAAGGATGTAAGAAATTTAGTCCTGTCAAATTAGTCCAATGCTTGTTTTCAATATAATTTAGTCGCCATCTATCGCGGTTACGTCTAAATACCCGCAAATGAAGACGGCAAAGACAAATTTGACAGCTTTAAATATGTTCTATCCTTTTTCAATAACGTTTGTAAGAAAGAGATGTGATGTGACTAAAATTAGTTTAGTGCGATTTACAACAGAATCGGCACCATTATCTATGAATGCATCTATATTCAAACTGCTCACGCTTCGCACAAGGTAATGTTGTTAACGCTATATTAATATTCTTACTCTATGGTGTCCGTTGTCAGTAGTAAAGTGTCTTCAATGCAAACAGATGCTTAATTTTGCGCAACGCCAAAGCGTATAGAGGTAATGGACGGATCTGTCACATAAATATTTTTTTTATATTTAAATTTTATTGAATAACTATCCAGGTAACGCGATAGCTTTGTATTTTATAAATACATGATGTATTTTTCGCAAGACAACATTTTTATGTCAAATTAATGAATATGTATTGCCAAAGTGTTGCCGACCTTGACAAAACCTGGGAGGCAAGAGGCAATTATTTGATATAATACAATAGTTGGAAGACCCGCCATTAAAAAACAAACGACACAATCAAAAACAAAAAGAAAAATTACACTTTTTCAATAAACACATACTAAGGTCGGATTGTTTGGTTGGTAGTGAGAGTAAAATAGTTAAATACCAAACAAACAAGACAAAGTTAGCTACTTATAGATAAAATTTGATTTATTTGTCACCATTAATCAAACATTCCTCTTGTGATTAATTCGCTACTCAACAAAGGTATACCTATAGTCAAACTTAAGTCATCATTATGAAAATTCTCGTCCCTATGGCAGGGGTTGTGAATTCACAATCTCCACATGTCTTTGAGTTTTTCTCATGCATGTTGGCTTTATCACGTTGTTTTCCTTCACTCAAAGCCCATGCTAACTACTTGGGCGGAAGTGGTTGATTGACTGCTTGAACGGTTGACATTGAGTGCTCAAGTGTTTGGCAGTGACTGCTCAAGTGCTTGACAATGACTTCCTTGAGTGGTTGACGATTGCTACTCTTGTATTTGACAATGACTGCTCAAATGGTTGACAATGACTTGTATTTGACAATGACTGCCGACCACTCAAGGGAGTCATTGTCAACCCATTGAGGGTTGACAATGACTCCCTTGAGTGGTTGAAAATGACTGCTCAAGTGTTCGGCAATGACTGCTCAAGTGTTCGGCAATGACTGCTCAAGTGTTCGGCAATGACTGCTCAAGTGGTTGATAATTACTGCCTTGAGTGGTTGACAATGACTGCTCTTGTGTAAGACAGTGACTGCTCGTGTTTGACAATGATTACTCAAGTGATTGACAATTACTCCCTTGAGTGGTTGACAATGTCTCCCTTGAGTGGTTGACCATGACGGCTCAAGTGGTTGACAATGACTACCTTGAGCGGTTGACAATGACTTCCTTGAGCGGTTGACTATGACTTCCTTGAACGGTTGACAATGACTGCTCGCGCGGTCTTTGTAGGTTATTGGAGTATTGAGTGGTCGGTGTGGACGGAATGGAAGTATGTAGTGAGGTTTACCTTTCTCTAATTGTTTGTCGTCCCGGGTGTTGTCTCCCTCGCCCTCCCCATCGCGTGTTGCAGCCGCGTCTGAACCTCCCTCTGGCAGCGCAGTTGGCAAATACTGTAATGTAACACATTACATTACACACTACCTTCTACTCGATGTCGATGTCGACGTCCAAGCATATCCTTATTTATGAAATAACTAAAGCTTTAGAAGCAGTAAAGAGGTCAGTATACCTTGGAGCGAGTTCTGTTCTTGTCGGGCGAGATGCCCATCTCGTTGAGTATCTCCGCCATCGCCTTGGTGTTAATGCCGCAGTTGTTGGCCACGTTCTTCTGGCACCGCTTGTGCACGTTCATTGAACACACTGTATACAATATAATATAATATCAACATACATAATATTAGATTAATTCTAATATTATGCACTACCTTAGAAAATGTCCACTTACCAAGCCTAGCGCTTTCAGCTGGGCATTGATAGATCAGCCAGTCGGTCACTCAGGACAAATCTTTCAAAGACAGATAGATGGAAAAAGACAGATGTTTGTTACTCAATCACGGAGCGGAGGCCCCCCGATGGGTCGATGTGGATGTAGTCCCGAGACGTAGACGAGTCATCGTGCTCGGGTGTTGGGTTCGGCCCCTCGGGTGGCGGCCCCAGTACCGCCCCCTAGAGACCACCTAGAGGATCCCTAGAGGCGGCGGGACGCGGCGTGCGTGGCTGGGTGTGCTTACTTGTTCGTTCTGCACACGATGCCCCCCACCCTCTACAACTGGGATGCCAACTGGTTTTGTAGCCAGCAAAAGGCTGTAATTACCTAGCCCCTCCCCCCAAGCCAGTCGGGTATCCTATGAGGATTTCCACACGCTAATAAAAAAAAAGCTAGGGTTACCTTCGCACTGCAGGCCCTGCTTGATGAGGCCGTAGAGCAGCGAGCCGCAGTGGTCGCAGAAGGTGAACCGCTTGTAGGAGTGCACCACGAACCGGTGCGGCACGTTCACGCTGAACCGCTGCCCGCTCGACATGCCCACCGTGCTCACTTGCTGCACACACACACACACAACACACATCAACACACCTCAACACACCCCAACGCACATCACCATATCCTGTATATGTAACGGAAAATGTAAATACATTACAGTAATCCAATTTTTTGGCACGAAGCGAACAGATCACGGAAGATAAAAGTTTATATTAATATTAGCAAGAGACGCATTACTCAAAAATGGTTTCAATTTTTGAGTAATTTATTTTGAGCTGAAACTTTTTATAGAGTCTGTACCTAATGTAGTCTTCACCCCCTTCGGATGTATATACCCTTTCCGTTACACCCTATATAGATACCAACAAACGCCTCTCTTTCCATCGCATAGCTCTCTCTTTCGAACGGCTCTGGAGAAGACACGCATCCGTAAGTATATTTTATTACCTACACTGCTACATGTTTGTCAATAAGCCACCGTGACCGACCGAAATTCAAGCTATTTGGTAGACAAACTCGATCTATACGATCGGTCACCGACTCAACATCCTCTATTAGTGGCTGATTGACAACCTTATAACCATTTAGTGACGTATTCATAAAAGAATCTGTCAAGAAATGTCAGGAAATCTTTTCACAGATGAGTTTAGAAACGAAGAATGTTCATGTCTTGCCAAACATAACAATTCCTAGAAAGAAACTGGGTCTTAAGTGCAGCTGTCTGAAAACACCGCTAGGTGCTTGGCGACAGATTTTCAACTTGAGGGTGGTAGCCAGCCAGTCGAGTACTATAAAGTACCCTATGGTTTCCTCGCGATGTTTTCCAGCAACAAAAGCTCAAGCACATTGTTGGATTTGAACCCACTACTATGATCACGGCAATCACCGTCTCTACCAATGAGCTATCATCGCTTCAATCATACAATTATAAATATGAGTAACCTTGAAACTACAACCGTATAAGATGAACACTAATATAGAAGTATCTGTATTGAGACGAGTCTCAATACAGATACTTCTATATTTTTTCCAGTCACAGAACCAACAAAATCAGCACCATAACACTGTTACAATAAGAGCTAAATTGCCATGTAACACTCACCTCTTCCTTCATTCCGGGACATTTGGTGACGACGGACGAGTGACATCTCTTATGAACCACACATGTGCATACTGCGAACAAAAATATCAAATCAGAACTCATTGTTTTACACTGAGAAGTGTAACAAAAATGAATATAGCACTTACCTTGACACTGGTAACCTTGTTTGCCCAAACCCCTGAAAATATAACTCTTCTTTAATTTTCATTTCAATTTAAATGATATTTTTTGTCAAGAAGACTATTTACTCTAAATGAAATCCTAACTATCCTAACTAATATTATAAATACGAAAGTAATTCTGTCTGTCTGTCTGTTACGCTTTCCCGCTTAAACCGCTGAACCAATCGCGATGAAATTTGGCATGCATATAGCCTATGGTATGGAGAAGGACATAGGCTACTTTTTATCCCGGGAACGCGGGTGAAACCGCGGGGGACAGCTAGTGGTTCAATAAGCCTAAAAGACGCCAAATAGACGGACACCCTT
>OX596262.1:257317-294922 GCA_951394255.1 Polyploca ridens
TTTCAACCCATAGACATCCAGCAATATTTTATAGACCTACTAAAATGTCACTAACCACTTAATTGCGACAAAAGACTAATCTTACCTTGAGAATTCCATTTCAGATCGATTTTCAGATGCAATTTCCCCTGAGGTTCAAGATCCACCTGAAAATTAATGTTTTAATTATAATGATTATTAGTATAACATGTCATGGAAAACATCCTATTGATTGTCATGAAACCGTCACTGGGCTACCATGGCTGCTACTATTCTTCGAGGTAATGAGTTGTCTTAGGGTCAGCTCACACAGAGACGTCACGCGACGCGGCGTGCACTTTTTAACATAGCGATACAAATACAACTTTATTTACTAAACAAAAAGGTACACATATCAGTGAGAGAATTCGAATACGCCTCACGACATCATGTGGCTTATTTTTATATGAATTTACTCTAATGATCCAACAATGGTACAATGATAAGCTGATGATGTGATGGATGAGAAATCATTTGTAAAAATTAAAAATCTAGCTTGACATTATCAAACCTTGGTTTAATTCAAGAAAATATCTGAAAAAATTTTAGAATAATAATTGAAAACTTTTTTACAAAAAACTAACTTCTGAGGTAACAAGCATAAAAAAAAACAACCAAATTGAGAACCACCTCCTTTTTTTGAAGTTCATTAAAAATATGGTACAAAATAGTATTAATAGTCGACTTTTAGCATTTAATCTATAATAATTAATAAAAAAAACCAGCCAAGTGACTTGCACATGAAGGGTACCTTATATATTTTTTTATTATTTGTTGATATAGCGGCAATAGAAATACATATTCTGGTGGTGTTGGCACCATTCGGGCACAGAATCCGATAAGAGCACAATCCATACTTTTTTATTTGTAAATAATTATCCCACCAAAAACATTTTTATGTAAAATGTTGCCGCCAAGACATATTGCTCGTACTGTCAAAAAGTTATCAGATCTCATGTAGAGCCAAGCTTATAACTCTACATGCACTTACTGTACAAGCCCTAACTTCACAAACTCTACACCTTAGTCAAAATATGTGGCTTAGCCGTTTCGCTACCGTCACATGGGAGTAAGGTGAAAAATTTATTCACTGTTCATTACTTTTTTGTTATTCAATAGTTCTTGTAGTATTGAAACGGCCAAGCCACATATTTTGACTACGGTGTGTAGAGTTTGTGAAGTTAGGGCTTATAGAGTAAGTGCATGTAGAGTTATAAGCTTGGCTCTACATGAGATCTGATAACTTTTTGACAGTACGAGCAATATGTCTTGGCGGCAACATTTTACATAAAAATGTTTTTGGTGGGATCTCACTTCTTTTTGTAAGTTGCTTATGTTTTTTTTTTTGTTTGAAATTTCCAAGTTTTATAATTTTTTTGTTGTTTGTGTACTAATAAAAGCTTACATACCAAATTTCAGCTTTCTAGGACTTCAGGAAGTACCCTATGAGTTTTGATGATCATCAGTGAGTCAGTGACGAAATTGGGGTTTTTTAGTTATCAATAAAATCGAAAGTATAAGAGCTATGTTATTGAAACTTAATATGTTTAATAAGTTTACTATTGACATCATGTCCTGAGAATTTTGTTTATCTGGTATAATCCAAACCCAAGTTATGAGGGTTCAAAAAAACGACGAAGCGCTTCGAGAAAAGGTAGGTAGTGCCCTTTCGCTTCGCTTGGCTGTCTTGGCGGGGGGCACTTCCGTGCCCCCAGATAAATTTAACCCATAATAAACCATAGCATGATTTTAAGGAAAGTTGCAAAAAATGCAATTTTTCTTGCTAGGTCCCTTATTCACAAGTATGTTACTACAAACATTTATTTTCCTGCTGTAAAATAAGTTTAATTTATATTTTCCCTTTATTATTTTGAAAGTACCATATTACACTTCATTACCTATGCTAACTACTTACGCTTTTATTAGTTTGAATAAATAGTGTTATCTTCCTACATAGAGTTATGTGATTATTTTCCAACAAATACTAACACTGAAAAGTACTGCTTTCAAACTTGCCTCTTTCCCTTAGTAATGAAACATACAACTAAATAAAAAAGGAATGGAAAAGTTTGAATGTATTATCAACGGGCCATTTGGTGCAGGTTGTGGGTTTGATTCCCACACAGGACATGCTTTTGTGTTCATGAACATGCCTGTATGTCCTGAGTACGGGGTATAATTATGTATATTAAGTATATATTTACAAAATTTTGTATATGTATTATATCAGTTATCTGGTTTCCATAGTACAAACTCTGCTTAGTTTGTGATAAGTTAGCCATGTGTGAGGAATGTCCCAGGATATTATTTCCAAAAAAAATTTCACGAATAGGAAGCTACATTATCCCCAAGCATATTATCCTGGGAATGCAGGTGAAACTGCAGGGAACAACTAGTAAACTAGTAAAAATTAGTATAACAATGCTTTACTTCTTATCCCTATTTACTGTCATTCACTCATGTTGTCATACACTTGATATACTTATTTATCAATGAATTTATTGATACACTATCAAAAGAACACAATCTTTGTTTAGACACATAGAAAGCACATTTTTTACTACAAGCACCGACACTTCTTACTTCATATCAGATAAAAACAATGATTCACAATTTACTACTACTACTGAACACGTCAGGGGATACCCACCTCATCAATTAACTGTTTATATTTTGGATCGGGAGATGAGAATCTCCGTAAGATGTGATCCATGATGATATCGAAATGTTATACTAAAATTAAATTTTCCTAAGACTAGACTAGACTGTTATCTATAAAAACAAATATTGTTTGCCAATATGATAACATTTTAAATAAACAGACAATCTTGATATCTTATCATGGATTATATGGATAAAGACTGGGAATATCTACTGTGATTTTTATAATCAGTCTTACGGTGAAGTGTTGAGGCGATAGTTGTGAGAACTCACCCAAAAGTCGGCAGCTTCTTTATCCCGATGCATCAAGTCTTCAAAGGGAATTGTGCAGTTTGCGACAAAGTCGTCTGGAGGTATGGCAGCATCGTGGAACACAGTGATACCCAAACTGCAATATTATTTGTGTAAACAGTAAGCATGCTCAATAAACAGTTTATTTGTTTATCTTGTAACTGTGACCTAGTTTTTTTAGGTTCAGAATTAGAATCTCTAAATCTCTTACTTTTATTTTAATATTGATTTGGACTGTAATCATAAATATTCTGATAAGATTATGGTATAATATAAAACCCGGTATTTATGTGAAAACATTATTTGTTTACAAATAAACATACTTTTAGGTTTCCTAGAGTGGATCACAACTGTCTCATGAGATACACAATAAATATAAATGCATGACATACCAGGACACATTATGCACCTCATGTATGAATGACTCGTTCCACACGGGATCGAACGTCTTTGGCTTGGTGCTGGAGCGATCCAGGTGGTGCTCGTCTGCGTCTATCGACACGTACGGGTCTATCGGCTGGTCGTCTGCAATTATTTCGCGTATTTACATATTACCTACACCCATTTTTGTAAACATACTACGCCTATTTCGGACACAAAATTACGCGAACACGAAACTTTGGAAATGTAAACTTTACACGATCGCCCGCGAGGTACGTCTGACCACCGAAACGGATCGTGAGATGATGCTTACCTGGTTTCCCGAAGGTCATGTTATGCCGTTTTTGGAAGTCGGTCGGCCTGAGACCCGTCGCCTCGCAGACCCGCACCCGAACCGTGCCACTGAACATGGCGCCGCCGACCCACTTGCCGTATCACCGAGACCGCGCCACCACACGATCACTTCCACACTTTTAACCCACTTATAATCATTGAAGGTGCTTCATAATTGAAATAGAAATTAAATAAAATACTTGACAGCGACGAGATCGGCCATGGATGGATGTTTTACTCTATGGTTACTAATGGATTCCAATTTCGATTTCCTGAAAAAGTATTTCATGATTGGTTATGGTATATTTTGTACAGACTACACAATAAATGGGTTCATGATTTCTTTGGGTTCATGACGGGTTCATGCAAGAATCTTATATTATAATATATAAGATTCTTGGTTCATGATGACTATAGAAAAACAATATTTTGTAGATACTATTCAGATTTATTTTATGATTTCTACCACGGTCCCCCGACTGTGAAAAAATAAAACATAAGGTACCTATACACTTAATCCTTTAATAGATTATAAAAAGAAATCTCGTGTGAAGTTTTCATGTTAAGTTTGTTGACTTATCTCGCTGCCAAATTTCATTTAAATCTGTCCATTAGCCAACAGACCATCAACAGACTGATAGCCAGAGTTGCACGATGGGTGAAGTATGACATTTTCGTTAATATCCAAGCAGGAGCGAGCGTTTAAATTAAACCGTTTTTAAAACATTCATAACTTCGTCATTTCATAATGGATTTTAATCATTTATAAAAATAAAATGCTCAGAAATGTTATTCTATGTGCATCCTCCGCAGGAACCAAACTCAAACAAAAACTTCCGTACAGAATGGCTCTCTAAGGCTCGCTTTCGAGTTGGTAATGATAAACAAAACCAAACTATATTTTAGTTATTGTGGAGTGCGATTGGTTAATTTAATAAATCATATTTCCAACAACGGTGATTTTTGTTAATTTTATGTGAAAATGTGTATTATGTGCATTTCTAAAACACACAGCGTTGTGGTGAAGAAAGCTGATGTGAATTCGCCTTTAAAATTAGATATATTTGATAAAACTTACCGATTAGTCTCTGGTTTAGTTATCTATCCTTGTTACTCACCAGCGTGCGTCCTCTTTTGGTTGAGAGGGAGGCCTTTTGACAGTTCATAGCGATTGTGAATTTTTGCCGGTTAAACAGCAAAAATTTTCATTAAGTTATTTTTAATTCAAAAATTGAATAAAACAATAGCGTTTTAGTCTTAAACTATCGCACAGCGTGGGTTTTAAATGGATTATGTTTTTTCTCTATAAAATCCAGTCTTTTAAATGAGTTTGAGAGAAAACGATGAAGGTGGACAAAGTTTGAAAACTGGTGCTTTGGATTGAGACCAGTACTCGAACGAAACACAAGAGTTGTGATAAGAACTCATCTTCGTCATCCTCGGAGGATGTGGAAGGCTTCGCATCACCTCCACCTAACAAGAGACTCGTAAGCGAGCTAACTTGTAAGTACAATCAAACATGTTCAGACCCTAGCTTAGACTGTCTAACTAATACAAGAAGTTATTCATAATCTCAATATATTTCACAATTACCTCAATTATGTGTACTAAGAATCAGTCTATCTATACATTATATAATAGTGAGCCAAGTACATCTACTTGTCAAACTCTGTTTTTTTTTTAAATCATCCAATAACTTCGTCATGTAAAACTTTCTTTGGTGACCTGGGTGCGGAACTTGACAAAAAACCAATAACTCTTAGCAGACAAGTAACAATTAGTTCATCTTCAACAGTTTGACTAACCTGTTTGGAAAACATTAGGTACAAAAAACTTAATAATACAATTTTCATAAAAATAAACATTATTTAGAGATAGTCATCTACAGAGACATTATAAGCAGGCTTGTCTAACAGTATTGTGGAACAACAACAGTTTTATTACTTGACTCGTCAACAAATCAAAACAATTTAAACTCTAATATATTATTAAGAAGATCACTTCTGTGTTTGCACCTGGTTCACTATCTTATAAGAAATCAGAATATACTATGCAAAATTATATGTGACAAAGGTCAGATTACATCAGGTCAGACCTGACAAAATTTTGAAAGAAGTTAGTAATGTTGATCTTATGGGCTCACTTCAAAATATACCACATAGTCAAGAATTTCTATTTAATAGAGAGGCTTTGCAACCTGTCACTGCATCCCTCAGTTTAGGTTAAACACACCTGACTCTTCATTTAAAAAAAAAATAAATAAATAATAATAAATAGAATTGAAAATCAAGATGACACATGATTTACCAATTAAAATAAACAAAAAATATAAGAGACACCACTTGTCTTAGATCCGAGCTTTCTTTGGTTTTTATTTCTAATCAAAAGATCAGATGAGGGACTCCGTCCTATACCCAACCTCAGAGGTCTAAATGTTTATATATGTGTAAAACAACAAACAGTTAATCTTGGAATCAAATGTGCCGAATTTTTGACAGATCGTCGAATTGTTAGTGAAAATATAATTAATAGGCCTATGTTCATTTTCCAATTGTGGACACACAACTGTGGAGGTTCTCGTGGGCAGTTTGAACAATGAAGTGCTACAATTAACAGCTGTCCATTTTGCCTCTCATCGGCTCCAAAGATGATTACCACAGTTTCCAACTGGATTATAAGAATTAGGATTGCGGAAATCCTGCATGCAAAAGTTTTCTGTACCATATGGAAGATTACTTTCTAGTAAATCAGAACCGAAGCATTCTTGTTTTCTCAGGTTGCGGAAACACTGAGAACCATCACAGGAGATAGAATATCTTGGTCTGTCTAAAGAAATAGCAGTAATAAAATTTTACATTCCATGATGTGGAGTGGTGGAAACAGTTCTCTGAAAGGAGCTCACAGTTTGTTAGTTACTAGCTGTGCCCGCAGTTTCACCTGCGTTCCCGGACTAAAGAGCCTATGTCCCTCTCTGTACCAAAGACTATCTGCATGACTAAATTAATCACGAAAGGTTCAGCAATTTAGGTGTGAAAGTGTAACAAACAAATAAACAAATTCACATTTTGATTTTATGATTTTTTAGGATGCTAAACATTGCAAATTGCGTGATTTGATGCGTGAGATACACAAGGAGGTCACCAGCTGAGCGACTATGGCGGAAGCCATATTGTCGGTCGCTCAACAACTCGTGATCCTCCAGGTATCTCAAAAGCTGCGTGTTGATCACACGCTCCATTACTTTGGAGAGAAGGGAGGTGATAGCGATAGGCCTGTAATTCGTCGGGTCTGATCTGTCGCCCTTTTTGGGCACTGGGTGCACGTGGGCAGTTTTCCACGAAGACGGGACTTCCTGTTTGGTGTAGGAAAGTGCGAAAAGACGCGTCAATACTGGACACAATTCAGGAGCACACTGCTTCAGCACCACTGCCGGTATGCCGTCTGGCCCACTCGACTTATGGATGTCCAGAGAAAGTAATTCCCGTCGGACCTCACGTTGGGTTATGCTTATCTCCGGCATGGAGCTGGCACACCGCGGGATGGTAGGCGGTGTGGCACCCCCATCATCCAAAGTCGAGTTCGAGGCAAAGAGAGAGCCTAAAACATCAGCTTTTTCCTTAGCACTATGGGCCAAGTTTCCGTCCGGCTTACGTAGTGGTGGCAAGGTCGACTGGCAAAAGTTCCCCTCAGCAGCTTTGGCAATATGGCCAACAATATGGCTTCCGCCATAGTCGCTCAGCTGGTGACCTCCTTGTGTATCTCACGCACCGTTGGTCCCTCGCCATCGAGAGTCAAGGTGAGGCTTTGGCAGTGAGCCTAGATGTGGCGAAGGCGTTCGATCGGGTCTGGCACAGGGGTCTTCTCACGAAGTTACCAGCATACGGGCTTCCCGAGGGATTATGCAAATGGGTCGCCAGCTTTTTGTCCAGCAGATGCATAAGAGCCGTCGTCGATGGTAGCTGCTCCGATAGCATGGACATAAATGCCGGCGTCCCGCAAGGTTCTGTGCTGTCCCCAACACTGTTCCTTCTGCATATCAATGATATGCTGTCTATTGACGGCATTCATTGCTATGCGGACGACAGTACAGGGGACGCTCAATACACGGGCCGTGCAAATATCCCTCGTTCCGAGGTGGAGGAAAGCCGCGAACAGCTGGTGTCTGAAATCGAGAGTACACTAACTAGTGTCTCCGATTGGGGTCGACTAAACCTAGTCCATTTCAACCCCACCAAGACTCAAGCCTGCGCGTTCACCGCTAAGAAAACCCCATGGTCTGTGGCTCCAAAATTCCAGAACACTTCCTTGAACATCAGTCAAAGCATCGGGATCCTTGGCGTCGACATCTCCAGCGACGTTATGTTCCGAAGTCATTTGGAGGAAAAGGTTAAGCTGGCATCCAAAAAGCTTGGAGTGCTCAACAGAGCGAGGCAGTACTTCACATCGGGGCAAAGGCTGCAACTTTATAAGTCGCAGGTCCGGCCTCATATGGAGTACTGCTGCCATCTATGGGCGGGAGCTCCTGAGTACCAGCTGGGGCCTTTAGACTCGGTTCAGCGACGTGCCATCAGAATTGTTGACGATCCCGAGCTCACAAGCGGTTTAGAGCCACTCAGTCTGAGGAGAGACTTTGCCTCGTTATGTGTGTTCTACCGCTTGTACAACGGAGAGTGTTCTAAGGAATTATTCGACTTGATGCCCACAGCTACCTTTCACCATCGCAACTCTCGCCATCGACAGGGAGTCCATTCACACACATTGAAACCAGAATTGTTTCGAACTGTGCGGGCTAAAAGGAGTTTTCTTCCGCGGACGCTCGGTCTGTGGAATGAGCTCCCTGCCGTGGTTTTCCCAATGGAGTACAGCATGGGGTTCTTCAAAAAGGGTGTGAAGCGGTTTCTTCAGGGTCGGCAACGCGCGAGTGATACCCTCGGTGTTGCAAGCGTCCATAGGCTACGGTAACTGCTTACCATCAGGCGGGCCGTATGCTTGTTTGCCACCTAAGTGGTATATAAAAAAAAAAAAAATATGCAATTCCAAAGGTCGAATACATTGTCACCAAATGCATTAATTACTAATTCCTCTTGTACAACAAGACCTAAAATGACCTAACCTAATTTTGCTGAGTTGCTTGCCTGTTCTTCTCAATTAAAGGCCGACTTCCAAACTGGTGGTAACTTCAGTAGCCTTGACCTTCATAAGTGCCCTACTAGGGCCTAAATTTAATAAATAACTTTGACTTTGAATGGTGTTAGAGAAAGTAATAGCAGCTCAACACCAAAAAAGTTGACTCACTTCTTAACCACAGATGCAGCGATGCAGTCTGGGTTGCTCAACTAAACGATACCTACTTATCAGGGAAATGGTCACCATGTAAATCAATTGCATTCCCAGTGAAGTAGATACATGCAGTAATTGCAACAATAAACAGTCAGCGGATGACTTTAAAAATTGCACACATGCTGTATTTGAAGTAATTGGTCAATAGACTATTTTAAAACATGCAGACATGCAGTACTTGCATAAATGGTCAGCGGATGACTTTAAAAATGCACACATGCAGTACCTATTTGCAGCAATAAATGGTCAGCGGATGACTTTAAAAATGCACACATGCAGTACCTATTTGCAGCAATAAACGGTCAGATGACTTTAAAAATGCACACATGCAGTATTTGCAGCAATAAACAGTCAGCGAATGACTTTAAAAAATGAATACATGCAGTAGTTGCAGCAAAAAAAAAAAAAGAAAAAAGTCTGCGGAAGACTTAAAAAAATAATATTAATAATATGCACATACACAGTGCATGCAGCAATGAAAAGTCAGCGGATGACTTATGCACATAATTATTATACAGTCATTCATACCTCTCGGGGAGGCTACCTCTCGGGGAGGCTAAATTGAATTGAAGACCGCCTATCAAGGGGTCGATAAGTACCAGATCGGCATCCTCTGCCCCAAGCCATGGAGACAAATTGTTATTTTTTATTTTTAGAGTAGGTGGCTAGACATAGACCGGATTGCGTCAAGGTATACAGCTGTTGTACCAAGGTACGTACGTACGTAACTAGGTAACACTTAGATTCCCGAGATGGTTACTCAATTTTTAGCTTTCAGCCAAGAGTGGGACTATCAGATGTGGTGGGTATTCCCCACACTCAACTTAATACCACGAATCCTGAGCCACTTAAACAGTGCACTAGTAGTGTACTTACATTCTGATAGCACCAGAGTGGACAAAATGCTTCTGGCTGTCCGACCTACAAGCGAGAGCTATATCAGAGCCACTCCCATTAAAGAACCTGCGGAAGGTTCTAGAAGATCGAACGACAGGCAGATGCCCTCCACAAGTCGACAGGTTCAGTCTTCTTGCCTGGAAAATTGGGGGTGGGCAAAGCACTGGACCCTAGCAGAGTATTAAAAGGTAAGCTTGGTGTGATAAGAACAAAACTTATTAAAGAGTAGTTGGCGGACATCTACTTTAAACACATACAATACAGTGCTCAAATTAAAAGATGGTTAGTTTGTTCTAATTGTTGTTGTTGTGATTATAGCCTGGCTAAAATGGCTGAAGGTCAGGATGTTACTAGATTTTAACAAAATTGTATTTATAAGATAAACAAGTTTACAGAACCATTATCTTACATAATTCAGGCATTTTAACATTCTGCACAAAAAAAGTCGAAAGTAAAAAAAAAAAAAAAAAACTATTTCACTTGAAATTTTGTAAATTACTAAATTACCCTTATTGGCTATAAAGGTTTTATTTGACTGGCTTGAATCATCAACAAGTTCTGGTTCATTCGTTGAAATTACTAGACAAACCACTTTAATACTCTTGCTAGCCTTAAGTCCAATCAATTAGCTCACATTACTAGTCAAGAATTCTATAATTCGTAAAGAGGATGAGATCATATTGTGGCCTAAGTTTTCCTCAAAGACATACTGAAGAGTTTCTGAGATATAAACATACACAGACAGTCAGGCTGGTTGTTGCGGAAACAACCAAACCGTAGTTGTCCGGTCAGGCACATACCTGGCTTTATTAGAATTTCGGAAAATAGACGCAACACAGGCAAGTCTGTTACAAGTTTATTTATTTTATTATCACCATGATAGCAGACTGGATACATAGTATCTTTGTAGATGCTAATATAGATGCTTCACCAAGCAGTATTATATCAGCTGTAGCATCCAGAAGTTGGATGGAGAATATTACATAGTACCTACCTATTTTGTACCATGTTTCAGACAAATAAATACTATTCTATTCTATATACCTGTGTAGGACTCAGCAAAAGCGAATGGAAAAGTATTGAAGCTTTCAGACAATTATACTGCCGTCCAGTAGACATTTTGACAATACTAACATTTTAATGTTGTTGTTGTTGTAGTTGATTTTTTCTGAGCATTAATGATGATTTGTTCCATACAATCTTCTAATATTTGATTGCATCAATATACATTATTCTTATGTAAGTAATTGGAAAAGTATTGATACTTTTATACAATTCTACAACCATCCAGTAGAAATTTTGAAAATTCCAACATTAGTGCAGAGCATACAATTTTCTTTCTCTCTAATATTTGATTGCATCAATAATTACATTAATCTCAATGTAAACAATACCTAATAATTAATACAAATGTTATAATGTTACAGGTTTTCCTACTGAAAAGTTTATAATTTTGATTTTCATTATAATAATATGAGACATTTATTTCATCATAGCGATTTGTGTTTATCACCAGCAGATACCAAACAGGTCTTCACCACAACGCTGTGTGTTTTAGAAATGCACATAATATAACTGTTTTGCACTACAACAAAACAGGTATTATGTGTTGAATAAAACACACAGCGTTGCAGCAATGTTCTTGCTGGTGGTCTGAAGACTCTATGAACTGTCAAAAGGCCTCCCTCTCAACCAAAAGAGGACGCACGCTGGTGAGTAACAAGGATAGATAACTAAACCAGAGACTAATCGGTAAGTTTTATCAAATATATCTAATTTTAAAGGCGAATTCACATCAGCTTTCTTCACCACAACGCTGTGTGTTTTATTCAACACATAATACCTGTTTTGTTGTAGTGCAAAACAGTTATATTTTATGTATTGGCTCTTTTTTTAAATAATTTTATAGCTTTTTTTCAGACGTGATCGCACTCTTTTAATTTGAGTTGGCAGCACTCAACTTGACTGTGGGTACATTCCGAAATGGATAATATCGATCACAGCGATCACAGCAATAATTTGCGTACCGAATTAGATATCACGCTTATGACAGCTGAGAACTATCAACAATGAGGAATGTTAATAGGTATGCAAAATGGCTTGAAAGTTTGTAACAGTAGAGCAATTATGTATACAAATAGATTAGTTTTAGTTTCGTTCAAAAAAACCAAGTAGTTATAATTTTACAGACATTTAAAATTCCCCTAAATATCGAGGCCCGCTAACGGTCACGTGACCGCGGGTGACGTCATGTTTCAACTCTCCGTTCACTCATATTAGTCGCTAGCGGTGGTAAGTAGGTATCTTACGCTATTATATAGTGGAAAGTATTTTGGATTCGATTTATGGATTTGAAAAAAGGCAACCGTAAAATCTACATACAATAGGTTGAAATGAAATGAAATTGTTTATTTCGCCAGAAATGTCGTACAATTTAGGTGGAATCTTCTATAAGGTCTACACATTTCGCTACAGAATAGCATGCAAAATTATAAATTTAAATTGAATCTAATAATTAATGTAATATAATAAAGCAATATAATTAAATAAGATGTCCAAATCATATAATTATTTTACAAGTTTTATTATTTATCGACGAATAGTTATTATTCAGTTGCCGCCGAAAAGCGAGAAGAAAGAATGCAAATGCTTACTCTCCTGCCTGTCCTATTGCATTGCATACCTAAAATAATGATTTTATAGCTACAACGCAAGTAGGTACTTATTGAACCATTTAAGTTTCATGTTATAGACAATAAATTTGTAATGTTTGTCTATACCTATATATACTCTTCAAAAATATAAATTAATTATATTGCAAATGCAGCGAGTTGAATAGATGTATTTAACCTTTTTTATGTCTTATCTTTTTTTTATACAACTAAGTCGGTAAACAAGCATACGGCCCACCTGATGGTAAGCGGTTACCGTAGCCATATAGACGCTTGCAACACACGAAGCATCGCTCACGCGTTACCGACCTTTCCTCCCTCCTCAATGAGCTCTGTCTACCTTACTAATACGCGCAGGAACACAATCTACTTTATTTATCCAAATAAATAAAATTGAAGTGTCTGTGTTATGTAATATCAAAATAACAGCTTTTTATTAAACGCACATGAAAGTACCTATATACGGTTGGCGACACTCGATAGTGTTTTAGCCGCTAAAAGTACGGCATAATCTGGTCGCTCCCCCCAAGATGGTCGGGTATCCTACGAGGATTTTCCCAGGCAAATAATTTTTTTTTTAAATTAATTTTCCGGCTAATCTCCGAAAGGCTGTAACGATTTTGACTGGATTTTTACTCTCAGTTAGCTTCATCATATCAGCCTATGAATGTCCACTGCTGAACATAGGCCTCCCCCCCCCCTCAGTTAGCTTATGGTACCTATAAGAAGTAACATACGTTACATTTATTTTAGAATAAATATTTTTCCCCGCAAAAAAACGGCTGGACCGATGTAGACGAGACTTTCACTGATAGATAGCGGATGTTATAAGGAATAACTTAAGCTACTTTTATTTCAGATAATTTACAAGGAGTTCCTTGCAAAATAATTAAAACGCTACGCGCGGGTAAAACCGCGGCTGCGCTGGGGTATCAAATAACTACACACTAAAAAATATTTAGGTTCATAGTAGACTGTCACTATTCTTACGTCATAACGATCTTCACAGCATTAAACTTTGCTTTTATTTCTAAATAGATCCCCTTCACAGTTTTTATCCATTTCTCTCGCATTTGGACATCCATTGGAACGAGTAAAATCAACTTTTCCGGTGGACTGGTGGTTGTATTTTTACATTTTGGTATAAATACATGATTTTCTAGTATTTGTATTGGATATTTAAAAACCAAAAAGTCATAATCTTCTAGGGAAACGTACCGAAGAGCGCGACCCGTCAGGGTATTTGTTCTGTGAGCGCGATTGACTGAGCGAGCGGAGTAACATGACGTCATCGCATCGAGTACCGGGCCGGTGGAATCCCGCGTCGCGCGCTCATTTTAAAATTCCATATCTCAGAAACTAATTGACTTATCAAAATAATTCTTTCACACGTATTTTTTATTTTCTCCAGTTAATGCGGAGAGCTAAAATTCTAAATTAGTGAACATTCTTCATTCGGAACGCCCGTTATCGCGCTCACAGTATTCAAAACAGAACATTTGAGAATTTAATTAAAATCTGAATTATCAATGCACTAGGACTCCTTATATCTTTTATAAGTTGACTTGCAAAAAGGAATATCTGCTTTTTTATTATTTTTCTCTCATAAAATCATAAAAAGTATCTTTGCCAAATAGAAAACCAAGAATCTTATTAGATTTTTGCCGTCACTTTTGACAGCGCTCACGGTGATATCAGTTTAGGGCATGGTCGGTGTGAGCGCAAGATGGCGGATGTCATGACGTCATCTATGACGTTTCACGGGACATCGTGAACTGTCATTATTCAATTCGGTACGGGTTTAAGCACGCTCAAATCGATTACAGCGATTACAGCGGTAATTCGGAATGCAGCCTGTCTCTGTCTGACATTTGACAGCTATTTATTATAATAAAAATAAATAAATACCTACACAACGGAAAATAATGTAAAAATATTGATTGGATTAAAGATACAATGGGTTTCCTGACAATATTGAAGAAGCTACGTCAGAAAGAAAAGGAAATGAGAATACTTATGCTGTATCCTTTTTGTAATCGTAATTATAACCCCAAAATACCCACTGTTGAGCTAAACTGAAATTAAATATCCTCTTTGAGCTAAATCTTCACCAGAATTGGCACAACCCTGGATCCGCTGATTAACTGATATGCTCCTCGTAATATTAGTCCACGGAGAGTTAGTGGGCATTTATACAGGGCCAAAACGGTGCAGAGTTAACAGATGCATCGCCACTCAAGAAACTTTCTTCTCTGGCGCTCGTCAGTTCTTATAGCGAATTCATAAGTAACCCTAGTTTAATATTTGTGTGTTGTATACTGTATACCTGCCACTATAGTGCATAATCAATTTCCTGACCTATATTCAGTGGATTAGACAATGCTGGTAAGACAACTATCTTGAAGCGGTTCAATGGAGAACCAATTGATACCATCTCTCCAACTCTCGGGTTTAACATTAAGACACTGGAACATCGCGGATTTAAACTTAATATTTGGGATGTTGGGGGACAGAAATCTTTGAGGTAAAATTTAAAAACCCTAAAATTTTAAATTTACTTTAGTATAATTTCATCTGTGAATATTTGTTCGTTGTTGATTCCTATTAACTCTTTCCCTCTGGATCACTGGTGAAACTGGGCCAAAAGCAGGTCTATCAAACATTTCAATTCATGGAGACAATTTAAGAGAAAATCTGTTACTGAGCACCTACCAGTGTGGTCTTAGAGCTGCACTTGAGAGCCTGTTCTCTTCTAGAATTTGAATTGGTGGTAAGCCACCTTTGGCCATGTGGTGCGTATCACTATTCCATGCACTGCGCTTCACTAGTTGTGATGCTGGTCCATTCAAATGCGGAGTGCAGAGGGGCGACTGGCGTGCTTTAACTGTCATTATACACATTGAATTTGAAGTTGGATATTTCCATTTGATCACCTTAAAACACCTTACAACCACATCTTCACTGAACATAGTGAGATTGTGGTTAAACACAGGCATATGCATACTAAAAATATGTTTTTATCCACTATTGAGCACTATCCAATATTTGACAGGACGCTTACACCAGACCAGCCAAAATGCTGTATCTATATTATTATAGTAGGAGAGCCCACGATGCTAAATGGGGATTTACTCGAGCGTCGTAGAGACCTATTGGGTTGCAAAGCTTAGATGATAAGAAGAAAAAAATGTTATATACCTTTTCATCGGTGGGGGAAGCGGCTATAGATTTTTAAATATGTAAAAAAAAACCCTGCATATTTTTAATAAGTATGTTAATCTTATCGTTTGCATGATGCGGGTGGTTGTATGTAAGGGTTGAAAATGAAAAAAAAAATTTTTATTGAGCGGATTTTCTAAGGGAGTGTTACACCAAAAAAAAGCTCTCATTCAATAATCTGACGATTTCGATGGAACACAAACTCGCGGCCATTTTCATAATGTGCAAAAGAAATTCGCCATTTTGGAATACTCAAGCGCGTCAGATTAAGATATATTGGTTCATCTTTATGTTCTAAACGTACTGTCTCATAATCTGACGATTATCTAGAGGGATTCGCCTGATCTGACAAAAAAAAATTAGAAAAACGGTTCACCCTAAAGGCCATCCCTGCAACTTCCCGCTAATTCCATTCCTGGGCGCTTAAAATTGTACTTATGACATTCGTACAATATCACATAAATTATATTTTGAGCTCGCTGAGTTCAAAGAAATAATATTTCTATGCATTTGAGCTCTCCCAGCTCGAAAGTCTGATAGAAGTTTCATAGAACACTATTTTTGGCTTGCTCCGACGATATTCCAAAATATTTACACATTTTTTTAATGTTTCTACTGTAAATTTAATTGTTTTTTGTAAGGTACTTTCACCACAAAATACACATTTTAAATTAATATCACTCATAATATTTATAAATTTTTATTCACATAAATAATATTAAAATAGCAAAAAAAGCCAAAACGTTGGAAACACGTTGTAAACAGTATGCCACGAACGAGTCTTTATGATCAGCTGTAATGGCGTCAGTGTTGGTAATGATAATTTTTAGGCGGCCGTGTACATGAGGTAAAAAAGCCGTGTTTATATGAAAGAGACCAACGGTGGGCCGTGTCACTGCTTAAAACAAGGAAAAACGTTTAATTAATGTTAACTAAATGTTTTTAACATTCAAAACCTTAAAACAGCGCCATTTGAATGTTTGCAAATCGCTATCGGTAAATAATTACAACAATTTATAATTTTTTATAGCTTTTTTTACTTATTATTCAGTCAAGAGCAACTCCAATGTTTGAAATTCGACATTCGTATTGTGCCGTTTCTCTCGAACTCCTGTCAAACAATATTTGGGTGAGTGGGACGGCACTATACGACGGTCACGGTGTCGTGCATCGCGGCATCGGAGTAACCCTTCAGTACCATACCAATAAAGTTAATTAATTACCGTAGAATTTGCGAAAAGCCGTAGAATCTGCTACGGCCACAGGGATGCAGCCGTAGGCCGTGCATTTTGTGTTTTTTTTGCCTGAAAGCCGTAGAACACGGTAATTGCCGTAGCATTGGCAACACTGGATGGCGTCATGGCAGCAGAAACCAGAGTGGGGACGGAGTGAGAGAGTAATAGATAGAGAAAGAGTGAGAGAGGAATAGAAATGCGGAGAAGGAAATGTAGGCATCACGAAGCTGCACGCATTTAACTTTATAGACGAAATTTTGTTATTTCGGCTTGCGGAAATCGTCAGATTATATATTTTTCATTATTCTTGAATTATTTCCTTCAAAATAAAAAAAAATTTAGCTACGCTCGAGAGTGTCGAGATGACGTTTTTTTTTTACAACTTTGCTGCCTTCCCCTTTCTTTACGTCACTCTCAAATTGTCAGATTAGTGGAATATATACTTTTTAGGATGTAATTAACTCACCCTACCTTAATCTGACGCGCTCGAGAATTGCTGATGGTAAATTTTTTTTACTAATCTGATCCTGTATCCTTCACGGGCGGCCTTACATATGGGCCTCATGTTTGGTGGAGGTACTTAACCGGGTACAAGGTATCCCCCTGTATATTAATCTGCCGCGCTTTAGTAAATCCCGAAATCCCCGCTTGGGCTCCCCTACTATTATGGTCTGTACTTAAAAATAGTACAGATTCACTGACAAACAACTCTAATAAGATGGTATTTTGAGTAATTTTGCAGTCACTATAATTGTTTTTTTATCAGGTCATATTGGAAGAACTACTTTGAAAGCACAGATGGTGTGGCATGGGTGGTAGACAGCGCCGACGGGCGGCGGCTGGAGGCGTGCGCGCGCGAGCTGCACGCGCTGCTGCGCGAGGAGCGGCTGGCCGGCGCCACGCTGCTCATCCTCGCCAATAAAGCCGACCTGCCTGGGGCACTCTCACTTCAGGACATCAAGCAGGTACTCTACTACTTACTAAGTGCATTTGCTTCAAAACAGCGTACTTTTTTATTTCATTATTTTTAGTTTGTACTAGAATTTGACTTCCCTTTGACACCACACCTGTAGCTCTTATCGATTGGCCAGGCTGTCACGCTTACATGTATTAGTACATATTTTGAAAACAATTGAACCATCAAAATGAAGTATGAAGTGCAAAGTAACTAAAACAGATAAATAAAAACTTCACACATGGACTGACATTCAACTGCTAAAGCAACCTTTAAATCACTAAGAAAATTTTGTTATTAGCTAGACATCCTCTAAAGAGAAACATGTGTAAATATAACAAACATTGTCCCTCTCCAGGCACTAGACCTGGACAGCATCAAGTCTCACCACTGGCGCGTGGTGCGGTGCTCGGCGGTCAGCGGCGAGAACCTTCTCGAAGGCATCGACTGGATGCTCGACGACATTGCTTCTAGGATATTCACATTAGACTAACATATCTAAACTGTATTAGAGAATATGGCGCCAGTTTTTATTCCCATGTGTGACCTACCGAGGTGTTTGTAGGAAAGCTTTTATATGGGATTGATAAATTCAAAATAATTTTGATATTAATGAAAACAATTATTAACTTGAGGAGAAATATGTACTTTTATAATAAAGACCTTCTAAGACCCTTACATAATGGTATTGCGCTCAAACGCCATGCACTTACTTGCTTTAGAATTTTTTCATAGTATTTAATATAATTATGACTTAACGAATATAAGTCTTGCATTTATTCAATGGAAATAAGTGTTCATTCCATTATGTAACTCGATTGCTTTGTAACGATTAACATGCTAATTAAATACTGTGATGTTTTCTATGTATTATGTATTTAAATTATTAAGTTATTAATAAACTTTTGTAACAAGCATTTGATTTTTATTTAAAACTAGATGTACCCCGCGGTTTCACCCGCGTTCCCGGGAAAAAAAGTAGCCTATGTCTTTCTCCATACCATAGGCTATCTGCATGACAAATTTCATAATGATTGGTTCAGTTGTTAAGGCGTGTAAGTGTAACAAACATACAAATAGAGTTACTTTCTCATTTATTATATTAATATAGTATAGTATGGATTAACAGCCCAGCAAGTCACAGGACACATGGAATATAAACAAAAAAAATCTAGTAGGTACGTCAACTTGGGTCCTTGACAGAGCAATGATAAGTATGAAGATTTCCCTACTAGCATTTTCTATTAGTCTATGATACATGGTATGGTAAAACAAAGCCATTCAGAGAGGCCTGCATAGTTAATACTGATAAAACAAGTAGAGGAGTTGTAAAACTTATTTATTTAATATTTTATACACTTCAATACACAAGACAAGAGGGCTACATGGATTAAAGGGCGAGGGTTAGGAATGTTCAGTTGCAATGTCATTTTCCGCAGCCGGCTCAGTGGTGCTTGTGTCCATCTGAGTTGTGTCGTTTGTTTTATCTACCTCTGTAGCGGTTACGTCCATGCTTGTGTCTATATTGCTCTCCTCTGTAACTGAACATTTATTATATGCATTACTAATTATAATAAGTAAATTACACACTTAGAATGCTATGTCTGTGAATATTCTAGCCCCAAAGCATTAAGGCAGAGTTAAAAAAAAATGTGGTCGCGCTATTAGATACGGTCGCGCGATTAGTAAACGCTATTGGTCGGAAGCTGCCGCCATGTTAGCGCGCGCCGTGCGGACGGGCGTGACTCACGAGTGAGACGGAACTAACAGCTGCAGTGTATTATTAACCTTACAGTAGTGATCTAACATTTATTGTAAGTTTTAAGCATTCTTTCGTTAATCTTCGGGGCCATACTTTATTTTCTGTGCGAACGAAGATTCACGATGCGCCATATCAGTTGGGTACTACTGTTACATTTTGGCACAATGGTAGTGTGCACCTACCGGTGTGTATTATCTTCATAAAACCTATCAAAATAGAATAAAGGATATTTCTATAATAGGTACCTGTTTCCTCCTTGGGCACTACATCAGGAACAACACCGGGATCTTCATCATGTCTCTCATCACCGTCACTCTCCTCCTTCTCATCCACATCGGCTGCAAACTTGTCTCTCTTTCTTCCCTTGTCTGCATCTAAGTCCTTTATTTCTACATCATCATCTGCCCCTAGGTCATCTTTATGGTCCTTTTCGGGCTCTGAAATAGGTAGTTTTGTTTATAAGCTATTGTGTCAATGCGGCATTTCGCCATGAGTTTAGTAAGAAGGCGTATTCAATCTTAGCCTTTCTTGTATCTGTTGCAGTGAAATAGAAATCCCTATACTAGATAATACATGCAAGTGTTTCAATCTGTTTATCTTTTTTAGAGTTCCGTACCTAAAGGGTAAAACGGGACCTTATAACTAAGACTTCGTCCGTCCGTTTGTCTGCCAGTGGGCTGTATCTCATGAACGGTAATAGGTAAACAGCTGAAATTTTCAGAGAATGTGTATTTCTATTGCTGCTATATTATAGAAAAATGAAATAAAATTAAAAAATTAAGGGATGATAAGCGATTACGGCATGCTATAGACGCACCAAGCTTAAGTAGTAAGTAGTGATCTGGTTACCATAGTACAAGGTCTTGCGTATTTTAGGATCATAATCCCCGGATACATAATTATAATGTTAATTTTGTATTGACCTGCATGTTGATGGTTGTTGGCGTGGTGTGGGTGTGGGTGTGGTTGTGGGTGGGGATCGTTCTCGTTAGCGGGCGCAGCCGCAGGCGGGCCGCGCGGCCGCTGGCAGCGCTGCTCTATCCGCTGCAACTCCTCCTGCAGCTCCTGACGCTTCTTACTCATGCATTCTGGAAATATTAAAATAAACGTTACGTGACGTCGCATACTGTGGCTAAAATAGTAATTTCAAATCTAATAATGGGACACATCATGGACACCATAGCAAGATGGAAGAGCACTTTGTAGTACTTGCTGACTGCCACCCTTAAGTTCAAGATCTATTGTCAAACATCTATTGAAGTTATGGTAGCTGCACTTGGGAACATATATCATCCTAGGCTTTGAGTGTTTACGGCCTTTAGCCATATCATAATAGACCACGGTGAGAATGTGGCCACATATAATTAAAACTGTTTTACAAAAAACTCAAACCAACTTCAAAGTAGACTAAAAAGTAATCAGATCCTGACCTGACGACAATATGACCAAACGGAAAGTGTACCCTACCAAACAAAAAAAGAATTTTCCAAATCATTAATAAATTACTGAGTTATGAGGTAACAAACATAAAAAAAACATACAACCGAATTGAGAACCTCATCCTCTTTTCGAGGTCGGTTAAAAAAACAAAATCCAATGAATTCACAATGACCATTTTAACCACATAAATGTAATACAATAGTATTATTTCTTCTCTTAAAATAAAATTAGTATATGTTTTACTTACTGCGGTATAAAGGACCATATTTAGCTGTAAATTGGAAATTAACAAAAATAGTAACAATATACTGTTGATCAACTCATAAAATTAAAAATATTACAATAAAAAAATGGAACTTACATCCTGAAAATAACATTCAACATTTTAATAGCAGACATGTAGACATTCAGAATACTGTTAAATTTATTTTTAGCTAACAGTATACAACCTTTTTGAATTAGGCAGTGACTGCTTTGCTGCATGTGACAGTCCTTAAGTACCAAAAGTTGCACCTTATAGCAAATCTTCTACAAGATCATACCAACCAATAAAATTTAAATATAACTAATGAAATCATAAAATTTTACTCACTTTCATGGAACTTTCTACTGGAAAGCAGTTTGTCAGTGGCTTTTTCAGACATCTTCTTGGGTAACCAGTAAATATGAGGCTTGGCTTTAGTTAGTATGAAGTTTCCAAGATTCTTCTGTGATGCCTCCCACTTCTCAAACTCCTGTACTCGCGCCATCTTGGCTTCTAATGCCTTGATTGTAGATTTCTTGTGTTCCCTCTCGGCAAATAATGTTTTTCTTTCCTTCTGCTCTTTTTCCTTTTGTTGTCTAGCTTGTTCTTCTATTTTACGCTCAACTTGTGCTTTCTTCTCTTCCTGTAATATAAATTAGTTGTATTGCATCTAAATGTTCACAGACAGTTCACCAGATGGTATGATGCAAACTGGCGGTCTAAATATGTTACTGCCATGAGCAATAGTTTGACTAAGTCAGTGTTTTTCAATCTGTGGGTCGCGACCCCTAGGGGGGTCACGAAACCTTAGTTGGGGGGTCGCCGGCAGAAGGAAAAAGGCAAGGTAGACTGTGCGCAAGCGGGCGTCCAACTTACCTCTTACTGATTTGCATACCTCTCGTGGCTTCTTGCAGACTAATAAGTAAAGTGTTGTTATATTTTCTATACATATACCTAAATGAAATTTAGTATAAACTTGTCAATAGTCACAGTGATAACAAATTGCGTGTTTAGTAGTTTCCCTTTAGTGTATTTTTTATTTCTAAGCCAGACTTAAGTAAGTCATGCTCACTTTAAGGCCTTTGCTTGCGGCGGCGTCGTGTGACGGGTCGCTCACTTCCCTCCAATATGGCGAGGAGGGCGATGGCTGCCACACGCGTCATACTTGTGAACAGGTGCTGCTTGTGGGGGTTGGTCTGCTTAAGTTTGCCATTTATTTATTTACTTATTAAATATAGATTCAGTCTACTTTGTAGTTTTGCGGCCGCGCCGGGGCACGCAATTGTTGTCAGTGCGATTAGAATGTAAATATTATGTAATGAATCTAAGCTTGTTTTGAAAAGAGTAATTGCTGAGTTTATTGCCGGCTCTTCTCAGCAAATGCAACCTTCCGAACCGGTATTAGAGTATTAGAGTCAGACTTTTCATAAGTGCCTGCGAAGGTCTATTTGAATAAAAGATTTTGAATTTTGAATTTTGAAAGGTATCAAAATCATTATCCTAGTATTTAATTTATAAATTTTTTGTCTGTCTGACAAGGGGGTCACCAGAATTTTTTAGCCTGTAAGGGGGTGGCGATATCAATAAGATTGAAAAACACTGGACTAAGTAATCAATCTGATTGTTACAAAACAACTTCTTTTTACCTTAGTCTGTAAGCCAATTTCCTCTTGCTTAAACTTTTGTAGTGTGCCCAGTAGTGATCCAAAGATGCGTCGGTTGCGTGTCCGTGCTTGTTCGTCATCTCCTTGTGCCCGAAGCACTGCAGCTCTAGTTGGCAGTTCTCGGCACACTGCTGAGGGTACTCTGGCTCTTTTGTTACCTGGGCCATCTTCTTCACCATCACTGTCCTGGGTACGAGCTGAGAGTCTGGAATGGTATGGTAACTAATTAATATTCCTGTAAGAATAGGGTGGAATCATGGAAATAGCTGACTGCACCAGACAGTCTGCTGACAGGAAAAGATGGAGGGAGATCATGCAGAGCTGTCTCCGCCTCTACCACTGATGTGGACACTTCAACATGACCATCACTACTCTACCAAGAGTGCAACAACAGAGAAGAAGATTGCAATAACAATGTAGTATTTTTTTAGTTTTAATTATAGGCTAGGAAGTTTGTGTTATTTAAGTCTGGTATACTGGCTACAAAGGAATGGGAGGAGTTGGGGGAGGCCTTTGCCCAGTTGCTTTTTTCTTGGTATTTTTTACTCTAATCCATGATACATAAGCTAAATGTCAGTTAATTTTTTTCAGCAATATAACTGAAAACAAACCTGTCAGTAGCATTTAAGGTCTTAACAGTAAAGAGAAATAATTAAATTACCATTCGTGTACATAAATAATATGATTAACAGATAAATCTTATAGCTTACCTGCTGAATACAGTTTTGGTTTCATGTTTTCGTTTGCCGAAATGCTCGTCATTTTTGTAATTGATTCCTGAGTCTGGAAATGAGTTACGACCTCCTAATCGATTCCCACCTCTCTGGTACTCTCCAGAATTATTAAATCTACAAATAAACACGAATATTAGTCAATAAAACAATCGATAATAGTTACAATGCGAATGATAAGTGCAATCACCTAACCTATCATTATTATTGAACCGTCCAGTTGTTTGCACGATTTTCTTTATGTTTTCATCTATTTTGAACAAACTACTTTTCTCATTTTCTAGTTGAGTACGTAAGGCACTAAACGATATAGCCACTTCTGTCCCCATAATATGAATAATTATAGAATTTTTGTATCACTATCACTTTGCTTGTACTATTTATTAGATTTGCTAAAAAAAGGTACTCTATGGATTTGCTAGCTGTCTGTGCTGGTCTCAGTGTTGCCATATGGAGGAGGCGTGAAAACTGTATTTTCATTCAAAAAATCCGTATAGGGAGTTTTTCAAACATTAAATATGTTCAAAATATTTATTTATATTTTTATTTTTATTTTTGTTGGAGGACCAACAGCTTACAAAATTATGTATAAATATTAGCATGGAAAATGTGTGAGCCATTTAGAGGTCCTCACTGTTAAAGACATAATAGATTTTAACAAATCGTTACTTTGATAAAAAATAACTTATAATAACACATAACTTAATAACATGAAGAAAATATACTATACAATACAATATACTTAATTACAATATATTCACAACAGCAGTGTAACCAAAAACAACATAGAAAACGTCATACCCTTAAAAGCATTGTTATCAACAATAAAGTTGTCTATTTTATTTAGCCTCGGAAAAGAATGGCAGACTTAGCCGACGCCTCAGTATTGGGGTGCTCATATTAAATATACAGATTGTTGTTTTGGTCAGCGACGAGCGACTCAGGGTCGATAATACAAATGATACTGATGCTAAAAAAAATATAAAAAAAATACTTTATTTTTTTTTAATTATAAAAATAAAAAAATAAAATTTTTGAAAATCATGTTATAAGCTAAAGTGTAGACATAATACTCAACGGGAGTACGAGGGAGTAAAGGGGTGGGGCGATGGCGGCTTGTGCCTAACTCTAGTCTGTGCACGTGCCTAGTAACCATACTTTGCGTTAATTTTATTTCAAATTGAATAAGGTATTTCTCAACATATTTACAGTATTTATTGGAATTAAGTCCATTTTTGGGGTATATATATTTTGTACTACCGCTCCTGGGTCGCTTGTCGCCGACCAAAACAACACCCTGTATATAATCAATAGTTTTAGATATGCATTGCTAACTGAAAATCAAAAAAAAAAAAAGTCATTTATTCAGTTTAGGCCCTAGTAAGGCACTTACTCACCATTATGTAGGAATTTTGCCTGTAATTAGAGGACACATGTAATATAGGACTTTGCCGCAAGCATCTATTAGGGGTATTAAACCGAATCAGCGATAACAACTCGGGGCAGTCGATATATCCTTTAATGATTTTGGAAAGGAACACGTGTCGCGAAGCGAGTGGCAGGAGATGATGTTTTTTGCATAGACCTAGGTAATTGGTAGAATCGTAGTTAACATGCGTTCGGTAACACAAGTACTTTTTTTTTTTTTTAATTAAATGGGCTTGCGTTTGGCGACTGACCCGCCCATAAGGGGCGATGACGAAGCCTAAGATGAAACACGCTTACCCAGAAGAAACCTATTCACTCTGGCCTTGAAAGTACCTAGATTATAAGCGTCAGGAAACAGACGCCGGAAGCAAGTTCCACTCCCTTGCTGTCCGCATTATAAATGAGGATGCAAAACACTGTGTCCGTATATTCGGTATGTCAACAACGTACGGGTGAAAATTTTGCCGGCGTCTTGTGGTTCGGTGTAAAAATGGGGATGGTGGAATAAGGTTGAACAATTCCTGAAACTTAATAAATTTCTTTTGTATGTTTTCGATTCTATCTATGTACGTATTATACCTTGGGTTCCATATTTGTGATGCATACGCCAAGTTGCTTCTAACGTAGGTAAAATAAAGAATTTTCATAGTTTTAACCCTGGTGAAGCACTTAGAGTTACGCATCACAAACCCCAAGGCTCTAGATGCTTTAGATATAATATTATTGATGTGAACATCGAACAGCAATTTGGAATCATGGGTGATACCTAAATCACGTACAAATGGCTGTTTCTGTAGCTGTTGTCCCTTTATGAAGTAGTCAGAGATGAATGTTTTTTTTTTGCGTGTGAATGTAATTACTGAACACTTATCAGCATTAAGGTCGAGCCTATTTAGTATACAGTAATCGGCTAGCCGAGTAAGGTCAGATTGCAGCTTAATCACATCATCTTGTGAAGATATGGTGGTGGGAAAACTTGAAACATTGCTCAATATCATTTAAAAATATCACAAACAGCAAAGGTCCGAGCAATGAGCCTTGAGGTACACCACTAGGAATAGGGATCCAGCTAGAAACATAGTCGTTTATCGCTACGGCTTGGGACCGGTTCTCCAAGTAAGATGCGAGCCACCGAAGAAGATCACCTCTGATTCCAATATCTGATAATTTGGCAAACAGCAATTTATGTTCAATTCTGTGGAATGCCTTACTGTAGTCTGTATAGACTACATCCACTTAAAGACCTGCATCCATTGCTTCGGTTACGTAATCGTTAAGCAAGATTAGGTTCGACACTGTCGATCTTCATGCTGAGATGGGGTAAAAGAATTACTAAGTGCTGCATAAACTTGGTTATACATAATGCGCTCGAACACTTTGGAAATAATACACAGCTTTGAGATCGGCCTGTAGTAACCTCCGCTTTAGAGCCTTTCTTATGCACTGGAGTAATAAAAGCAGATTTCCATATCTTAGGAACCGTGCATTCTTGGAGTGACCTTCGAAATAAAAGAGCGATGGGAGTGGCAATTGATTTAGCGCAACCAATCAAGAAACGGGCTGGTAAGTGGTCGGGTCCGGCTGACTTGGATATGTCTAGTTTTAAAAGTAAGTTATGAACATCTTCGCCATCAATAGAAACAGAGAAAATGTCGGCAACCGCATTATCACAAAAGAAGTAGACAAAAGTCATAGACATATCTGTCAAACTGTTGATAATTCTTCAAACCTATTTGAACCCTAAGTTTCCGATTTGAACGATAATTGTTAGCATTTAATCTATGTAAAAATACGCCCATTCCTTATAAAATATAAACTAATATGATATGACTGCTATGGTAATTTTCTCTTTGTTTCACGGTTTCGAATTTGAACTATGGCAGAGGATTCCTCAATATTCCCATGTGGTATTGCCATGAAATGCAATAACATTTTCGAATATTCCGAATGACAGACTTAAAAAAATATGGTTAATATTTAATAGAACGAAACAAAAATATCGTAGTGTGCTCTGTCCTTAAGAGGAAATGCTGGTGGCGTTTGTTTCATACAAACGTAATACTCAGTTTCCTCTCTGGATAATGACACTAGAGCAATGATTATTTTACCATACAATCTGTCGGTACCACTGTATGTCCCTCGGTTGTGTTTTTACCCGACTGACCCGGAAGGAGGGTTATGTTTTTCGAGTGTATGTATGTATGTATGTCTATTTCTTTAGCACGCCCTGCAGCCTAAACGGCTTGATGGATTTAAGCATATGAGGTGTCGTTAGATTCGTCTTGACAGGGGGAGTATCATAGGGTATATTATTTTTATATGGCGCCTACGAATAAAAAAATAGGGGGGGGGGGTATTAAAAAGAAAAGTTTTGTTATTATAACAATATGGGTATCAAATGAAAGCTTGTAAACAGACCATTCCATATATGTGTATATTGTTATACTTTTATGCTACCATTTTGACGTAAACTGCAAAAAAACACGCATGCAAGGACAGTACCTAGGTACTGAGCCGTTACCGTACGTAACTCACAGAGTTGCGATGGTTGTTAGCGTTCCTTTACCGTACCGCTCATTTACTTACTAATACATAGCTACAACTCATTCCGTATAAAATTAAAAAGTCTGAAATAAATTAAATTATTAAAAGAAACAAAAAACCCGACTGCGTAAAACATAAATGAACTGAAAAGAGAAAACAAGCTCTTAAATCTATATAATTTTGAATATAACTTGAATTTTATAAGGTATTGCAATCAGTTAATTTATGTTTTATAAAGTCGGGTTTCTTGTTTCTTTTAATAATTTAATTTATTCTCCATAAATTCATTATTATAAGAATTAAGAGTCTTCTAAAATCACAAAAACTTACCATTTTTAACGCCCTGCGAACAAATTTGACGAATATCAAAAACAAAGGAAAACCGACAGACATAGCCAAAGCTCTTCTAATTATGATTCTTGAACTTTTTTTTTAATCGATCCAGTTTTGGAGGAGAAAACCGGGGATTACGAATTCTAATTTAAATAGGTATAATCGGTCCAAGCTGTAGTTGTCTCTATCGCCCTCGAGCGGGGTAGCTCGGGCACAGCGCGACAACAATAGATATGTTAAAAACCTATTTTTCGAGTTTCTTGCAGCCATCCTTCCCTCTTAATCTGATTGATAAATTATAGTTATGAGTCTATTCTGTATCAAGCTAAATCTGTCTGTACGTAAATACGTATTAAATTCCTAACATGGTTGATCCGTATTAGAAGTCCAAAATCCGTACAAATACGGACAAATCCGTATATATGGCAACACTGCTGCTTCTGTCTGATTTTTGTCTCTTTCAGTCTTAAATTGCTCGCTCGCACGCGGACAGATAACATAACAACAAATAAAGTTTCAGAGTACAGATTATAAACTCTTGTGAGGGGGTAAGTTTTATGCCATGATTGTTTATTCATTAACCAATAAAATAGGGTGCGTAAAGAAAAAAAAATATTACATCCATTGTGTGTTGCATAATGAATTATATGATCTATTTTTTATTTTCAATATTCTTATTTAATTTAAATAAAAGTTAGTTTTTCTACTCACCAATAGATGTCGCTACAAGTTCTGAAATATTTATTATTTTGGTAGAAAAACCTGAAAGAAGTAGGTATACGACTATAATAGTAAATATTTTTAGACATACGTAGGCATTATCTTATCCACCATAGCGGAGCCCACAAATTGATTTATAATTTTAATAAGCAACGGTGTTCCGGTTCCCTTCCTAGGTATATAAAGTACTCTGTGGTAGGTATGTGCTATGATGGGATTGTGGTGCTAATTCCTAAACGGAGAGGTATTTAAATTAAATAAAAAAAAGATCGCTTGATAAATCGCTTATGTTTCTGTAAACGATATTGCAGGCGTAGACAGAGTAACCAACTAACTAGGTACCTATCAGATAATAAATCACACAGCTTCCTGCGTGCGTTGACGGTGCGGTAGGCGGGCGGTTTAATTTCACGCTACCATCCATCGCGACATCGCCCACGGGCTATCACAACCTGTCACCAGCGCGTTACACGCTATATTTATCTATTTATTCTTGTAATCATCAAAAACATTGAACGTGCTAACATTGAAGAGTATTTTTGTAAAGAAATAAGAATTACACGATAGTACAGTCAAACTTATAAACTTACGATTATAGCTATAATAAAAATGCAGTAGGTACTTACCTATGCAGATTAAACGTCAAAGCCATTTATTCAATTTTGGCCCGAATAGGGCACTTATGAAGGTCAAAGCTACTGAAGTTACCACCAGTTCGTAAGTCGGCCTTCAACTGAGAAGAACAGGCAGAAATCAGGATAGTTTCACAATTCAATAAAACCAAAACTTTGTCAATTGTAAGCTGAAGGCAGGCACTCGCAGTTCGGGAATTACCTTACTACTTAGGTAAAAGTTTTAGTTTTGGCACTACTAAAGGAGTAAGTTCGATTCAAATATTTCTTAGAAAATAGGTATTCATATTTATAATGTTTTATATGGTTTCATCAATTATTGTCAGTTAATTAATCATTACGATTAAAAAAAACAACAAGCGATGAATGTAAACAAAAAGTCGTCAGTTTCCAGTGAAGCTTACATCCTGGTTTCCCAAAACGCCATGATCAGTTAACTGGCGGCAACTGTGGCCGCTATGAAAAAAGCAATTAGCTGAAATGCTCACTACAGAGTCTGTGCTTCTAAATCCGTTACGATGCGTCCAAGCGTTCACGCGTGCATGAAAAATGGTTGACGTACAGGACAGTCCGCCTCGTAAACTTGTGTGCACGAAGTTTTATTTGTAGTCAGTTAAATTTTATATGTTGGATATTAATTTGATTTAATGACAGATAACAAAACTGCATGCATGCCAGATGCATGGTACAGGCATGATAACAGACGTAACGTATGTATGCATTCCTGTAAGCTTAGTACTTACCTATTATCTATTCTGTGGTTGCGCGCAGATCGGGGAAGTCTTTTATTCAGTTTAGGCCCTAGTAAGGCACTTATGAACGTTAAGTTGAAAATACAGTCGAATTTACCACCGGTTCGGAATACCTACGCTGGGCTTAGCTAGTGTTGAATAAAATGGGCACCTATGTTATGCTTATAGGATAGTTTTACCATTAGGCATATGGTAATACTGTGCTTATGGCTTTAATACGCAATCAGCTAATTTGGAAATTCAGAAAGCAGAAAGAAGGAAGTGTTGCTATAATGAACGTTGGTTAATTTACGAGTTATGATTATTTTTTATATCTTAGGTCATTTTAATGATTAGTATTTTGATAAGACTCAATTTAAAAACAGGAAAAAAGGTTTTAAGTTCAATCAACAAAAAAAATTGTTCGTTAGGTACCTTACTCGTTCTTCAGAATTATACTATATCTAACCTAATTATTTTAATAGTACCTACCTAACTATTCAGATTCTAGCTGGCTTGTGGAAAATAAGTTTTAACTAGAACTTCCTTTGATCTCTTCACCGAGCATTTTCAATGTGTGGTGAACTTAAAATCTTTAGGATTTCAAGGTACGATTAAAGAGAAGCCGAGTAGTTAACTAATAAGTAGTTACCTAAGAGAATAAGATATGTTTTTTTTACCACTGAGGTGGCAAACAAGCATACGGCCCGCCTGATGGTAAGCAGTTACCGTAGCCTATAGACGCTTGCAACACCAGGGGTATCACTCGCACGTTGCCGACGCTGAGGAAATCTCTTCACACCCTTTTTGAAGAACCCTATGCTGTACTGCATTGGAAAAACCACGGTGGGTAGGTACGTTCATAGGCATAATAGACACGTAACATACACTTTTCAGCTATCTCTGATAGCGAGTCGTTCCAAGGTAGGTCTGTCCTGACCTGTCTTTCTATTGCGGTTTTATCTAAGGATAAGTTAAGGACATAAATAAAGAATACGCGCCAGGAGAATTGGAATATTCTGGTGATCTGTCCGACTTCACATCTTGGTGATCAAGGACAGCATTTTGACAATGTAAAAGATATCATGAAAATGCCTTAGATCCATTATTATGGACACGTTCCTCAGCGGCACAGCATAACCAAACGTTATGAATTATGTTATTTGTGCATGCAGGCAACCTATGGCATGGCGAGAGAAAGCTACTTTTAATCTGAGGAACGCGGGTCAAGTTCGGCTGCTCAAAGTCAAAGCAATTTATTCAATCATTCAGTCAAAGGGTCTGAAGAGATTTCTGCAGGGTCGGCAACGCGTGAGTAACACCCCTGGTGTTGCAAGCGTCTATAGGCTGCGGTAGCCGCTTACCATCAGGCGGGCCGTATGCTTGTTTGCTACTCAAGAAGTATAAAAAAAAAAAAAACGATTCATTAATAGTAATTTATTTAATAATAATTCATTTATTCATTGCTTAAATCACGGTATCCATCACCAACAAATATACTTGTCCGAGTGTACGCTAAGGCCGTCGCACCTCGCCAGTGTTTGTGTTGAATCACGCATTTTTGTCAGCGCGATACAGCGCTCCAGCGCAGCACAGCACAGCGTCACGGTAGTTTATTATAATTGATGTGCTCCGGACGACGAATTACTTTGTTGTTGCTGATGCTGTCGCTATCAAACGGAACTTGGATTTAGACGAGCTAAAAATGCGCTGATAGTTTTCACAGCGTGGTTTATTTGCAGAAGAAGTGGCTGTATGTAGGTAGGTAGAACAATTACCTATGTATCTACGTTATATGTAGCTGAGTTATGCTTTTGCAGAGTAAATTAATATTCTGGAAACGCGCTATATTCTGATCCAAAACTAAGAGAGCTATGAAAACCTAAGCCAATTGATATACGTGTTAATATACTTATATGTACATAATCATGCACGCAGAAGCTTGTCCAGTGTGTGAATCGAACCCAAGACTATGGCGTAGCAGTCAGGGCACCTTACCTCTAGGCCTCGCTTTGCCCCCGCGCCTGCCGTTCGAATAATGATTTTGTTTTGCTTTGCTCACGGAGATAAGAAAGATTCTGCTGGTTGAACGTTCGCTACTGTGATAATAGGTAACTAGCCTATGACTAGAATTGGACATTTCCGGGTTCCAGGCTGCAATAAATAATATAATATGCCTTCACAGAGCTCCTAAAGCGCAATAAAAGCACAGAAAGAAGTTGATGAATGAGCGTGGCGTCTCGGAGCGATCAAAGCATCCCTCGGGCCACGCCACAGCCATTTACAATCGTTTCCCTCCTAAAACAACCACTCCGCTATCTTGTTCGTTTGTTTGTCTGTCAGTTGGCGCGACATATTTGGCGGAACAGCGGCTGCGCGTGCGCACGCGATCCCAGCTAATAAAACGCTTATACTGATTAATTACGACGCCCGGTACGAATAACTGTGTCCGTCTGTCACGGGATGTTTGTTCACGTCTTTAAAACGGTCCTGGTACGAAATTAAAATAAAATTGTTTTGTGAAAAGGCGCGGAACTAAATGTTACTTTTATTATGATATGTGTGGCGCGGGCGCAGGCGACGCCGACGGGGCGGGCGGCGCGGGCGCGGGCGAGGGCGGGCGGGTGCTAGCGAGCGTGCGGAACCGATTATAGTTTTAATTCAACTATAGCGAAACAAATTTAATAAATCTTGACTTTTTAAAACAAGCGGTTGTTTTGAAAATATAAGTGTGGATCTTAATTTATTTCAGCTTTTCATCTATCCAAAGTTTCAAACCAAATGTTTCAGTCTCAGAGATAATAATGATTACGTCTCGGCTATCCGAAACTTCAGAAGATCGTCCCACAGCGTTTTACTTTGATTTCTCTTAGCTCTATCCTAGCCTACGTGTTCGACTACCTTCTTATTTATACATAGGCACTCAGACCAGAGTCAATAAAGCAGAACTCTCGATGGAAAATGGGCATTAGGGTCAAATCCACTGACAGCTCAGGGCCAGTGCGAATTAATGGACTCCATTAACTTGAATTTAGGAGTTGGCTAGAATCACCAGCAGATTCGTTACCAACCAACCGTTTCCAATGCTATTCATATGTCAACGGAACTCGTTGGAGACGCACTTAAGATATATGAGATATCTCGTTACAGAAGCAATGGTCCGGTAGCGTACAGGTACGCTACATGTGGTGGCAACAAGGTGTGGCGCTGGCCGCTGCGCCCGCGCCGGCAAATGGCCCGCGGCGATCCGCGCGCTCGGCGACGCGTGCGCTGCGCTGCGTGAAGCGTCACCCGCGGGGGCGTCGTACACACTTTAAAAGCTAATTAGACGTTATTCGAGCTCATTGTCTTTGAAATCATTTTTGAAAATTGTTTAATGATGTGGTGTGAACGAATAGGGAGAATGGGATGGAAGAATACACATTTACACCATAATGTTGGCATTTTGGCACAAAATTTAAATTGGATATTTCTCGCGCTATCTAGAATAATGTGACATGCAATAAATCAGATTATTGAGAGTGTAAACTAAGATCATTTATGAATGGTGCGGGATTCCGGGTAGTTTGTCCGATGGATCGCGGTGCAGTCATCTCGAGCGACATGAAAGCGCGGTTCCACGAAGCGACGCTCGAGCGAGCGCGATGTCGCGCGCGGCCGCACGCTAACGCTACTCCGTGCCTAAGTACTCTGCCTACATTGGTGTAGCTGCACCTTTATTATGTTGTTGGAAACCAGCAAAACGGTTTTCTATCGAAATTATTTAATGTAGCATAATCGGAGTGACTATATTTTGAGAATAACTAGTAAAAGGTATTTTGATATTAAATCTAAATAAAATGTGATAATCTCAAATGGGTTTTCATATCCAGCAACCAACTCAGTCTACTGAAATTAATATTCCATCCAGACTAGTTGCCGAATTTGATTGCTCGGTATTCTGCTCTAAAGAGACTTTTCCTCGATGCTTTCAAAGTCGAAAGTCAAAGCCATTTATCAATGTAGGCCCTAATAGGGCACTTATGAAGATCAAAGCTACTGACGTTACCACCAGTTCGAAATACTTACCACCACTTCATAGGGTAGGGCGGCTAGTGGTAGAATAGGGCGGGGTTGAAAGGGCCAATTTAGGAATATTACTTCCTAACTATTTAATTTTAAGGTTTTCGGTAAAGACCCAAATACCAATGAGTAACGTAATACTTCCTGTAAGCATAATAAAGAAATTGTTTAGGTTTTGTCTATTCACCAGATATTGAAGATTTAGAAAGGCAGTTCGAGTGGTCTTTTAAGCCCCGCTGTAGGGGCAAAATGGAATGGGGCAAATCGAACGTTTTAGTATTCGAAAGGCACGTTAAGCTGTTGGTCCCGGTTATCACTTAATTGTGATAGTCATTAAGCTAGTTGGAAGTCCACTTAGGCGGCTTGAAAAATTCCAACAGTTGGTTGACCACTAGCCTGCTTCTACCAATCCGCAGTGGGCATGCGTGTTGAAGTATTATTGCCCATTGCCTTTCACCCTCATTTGTGCAAGGAGTCTGTGCTCAGCAGTGGGACATTATAGGATGATGATGATGATGATAATTGCTTCGCTTGGTTGTTGTAAAACAATCGACAATGCAAATCTGTATAGACATCTTATACACACTCTGTGGGTCTTCTAGTGGTTTGTTTGAAGTGATGCGCCGTAAATCTGTCCGCCGGTCAAGCGCGTTAAGAGTGGCTTGCTGTATCTATAATAAAATAACCAATAAGCATCCAATAAGTATGACACAAGTAGGTGATAAAGCATTTAGTTTACTGGTACTTATGATTCCATAATTCCCTATAATATTCACATTAGGTACCTACCTACTGTAATTTAATTATGCCGCCTCAATGATATATATGTGCCGGCTAAAATCCTTACTCAACCTTGTTTGGGCTGGGCGCAGCGGCATAATCCGTAGGAGGTATCATAGGTAGATCTAAACAGGGATTATTTATAAGAGGTAGGTAGTTCTTTAAGGAGTAATTTTTTTTTGTTTGGTCAAACACAGGCCTGTGTTTGACCGCAATCTCACCATGGTGAGTGATGATGCGGCCGAAGGTGGTAAGCACACAAAGCTTAGAAAGAACTGGCTCTCAAGTGCAGTAATGTAGCAATCTTTTAATATGGGTGTTTTAAGAGAGGTATCTAGCTAGAGCATAGTGTTTATTCGCTCAAAGAGCAGCTCGACTGGGGAAGTATTTCCACCTTACAGAATACCGCAGCCAAATATCTTTATGTTGTGTAAAGTTGTGTTCCTGCGCGTAAAGTCGCTAGAGCTCATTGGGGAGGAGGAAAGGTCGGTAATGCGTAAGCGATGCTTCGTGTGTTGCAAGCTATCATATGGCTACGGTAATCACATACCATCAGGCGGGCTGTATGCTTGCTAGCCGACTTGATCGTATAAAAAAAACATACATCTTGGAAATCTAGCAAAAAGAATTAGGTAAAATAAGATTAACCTTGCTCGATCAAAATAAATGATTTGTTATTCGATTTCAAAATTGCCCCCCCCCCCCCCCCACCCCCCCCCCACAGTTGATAGAGATGAGTACTTCCACTACCACAACTTACACTAATATCATAAAGTGGTAAAAGTAAGTAGACTAGAGATTACCCACCTCTTACATTTCTGGGCGATTCTAAAAATTCTTTCACCAATTGAAATACAGCTATGTTACCAATAACTCTGTATATGTACGATGGAAAAGTTGTTTCAGTCTTTAGCATCAACCTTGTAGGTAAATTATATGATATCCTGGTTAGTAGTGTTATATGCCCACATCATGATCATTGAGCTATAATTACTACGTATAGAGAAGACGCCACACATCACAACTATGTCCCGTTCAGTGAGGCCATCCGGCCACACTTGTTGTTGTAGAACGATGACCGAAACGCGTAAGTGCCGTGACAATCACGGTGTTTGCGCGAAAAGTACTCGCTAAAGAGTTTTGATAGCGATACGTGTTTTACTGTCTGCTAAGATTATTAATTTATTGATTCAGCGCTAAAGAGAACTTCGGCTGACTTAGACATAACCTTTGCTTATGTTAGCTTCTCTATTCGTAGTAAACAATAGCTCAATGATCATGATCTACATATTTTCAACAGAACTTTTTCTCTCAGTGTAAATGTATAAAATAGTGTCGGTGTAACATCACCCTCATACAAACAAACAAATAACAGATTGTCAAACTGCCGGTGTCGATATCAAAGCGCCCGCGCCGCGGCGCGCTTCCCACTCCCGCGCATGTCATTCCTTTCAGCAACATAGGGTTGACCTCTTACTGAATATTGAAATCCTATTGATTATTCAGCCGAAAGTTTGTGTGAATTATTGTTACTCAACTCAATCACGTCACATAGGGGATTTGGATGAAATTAGGCACATCGATAGATTCATATATGTTTATTTCTGGAAAAGGTTTCACCCGGCACACGGATATACTGTGTGGCAGAGGCTTGAGAGCCAGTTCTGTCCTACCTTCTAGACTTAATTTGTATACCACTGTCGGCTACATCATTATTTTTTTGAACTGACTAAACGGTGGCCTCTCCGTCTTACGCGGACAAACGGCGAGCGCTGATGGCTCTCAACAAGATACGTAAAAACATTTTGGTAAATACGCCTCAGGGATCCTCAGGTGGGACACAAGGCTCAGGGCGTTACCGGCGAGGGAACGGACGGACTTTTACGAGTTATGACTAATAAGGGTCGGTCGGATTACTCATTGCAGCTCGGGCCGCTTGAATGGGACGAGTGTGGGTGGAACGTCACGACGAGCGTCGTCCGTGGCGAGAACTATCGTGGTGATCGGGTTTGTGTCGGCCTCGCTTAGTAGATTGTCTTCAAATAGCCACAGAGCAGAAAACGTGGTGGTAGCCCTACATCAGTGTCACGACAAGCGTGACAAGCAGACGTCACGTGTATGTATATAATCGGCTACTGTTGCACCCACACATGTTGCTTATTAAGTGTAGAGGCGCCTGCGCAGCCCTATCCGAACTCCGCCGTCTTCTATTACATTTCCACCCTATACATATAGATATGTAGGTAATATAAATAGCTTAGTTTATTATTTACTTTATTAGGATGACATCATCTTAATGATACTGAAATATAATAACATAGGTTTTTCTCCAGGAAAACGTTAGATCCCTCGGGAACGCGAGTAAAATCGCGTAATACCTACTCCCTGATAATACTAAAGTAGATTATGTACTTTCGAGCTTATTATAGCTAGTTTATCTATTTTCGAGTAGGTTCAGGAACATTTTTTTCCTACAGGAACAAATCCAAATCAAGCTCCTAAATAAAAAATACGTAATTCTCGCTTGACACT